>OMLP01001189.1:0-16365 GCA_900302685.1 Spondyliosoma cantharus
GATCGGTATTTTGGACTCGCATGGAGTAATGTAAAACACAATGACTGTCTGTTTCTCACAGAAGAATATTGGATCCATCTGAACACAGCAGAGTAAAAGAGAAACAGCTCTATTGAAGTGTACAAACATGTGGGTAAGAAACCATGTGGAATATTTACAGTTACGGTAAGCTTCCAAAGCCAACAATAGAGCTAATCATTATAATATTCACGATTTTTTAAAGCTTCTTTGTTTAGCATTTTGATGTGATCATAGGATTTTTCAAGTTAATTTTGCAGTCATGGCAAGCAGCATGCATCAACGTTGGCTTCAGTGATATTTTTCATACCGCCATGGGGAGTGCAAAAGTTTAAAATTTTAGATCGGAGAAAAAGATGAGGCGAACAACTGAATTATTTATGGTTTAAAAGTAAGCTTCAGGAAACATAATAAAACATTTAAATATGGGGTTCGGGTCAAAATTGAACATTTTCACATTTACAACATAGTTGCTTTAAATCATTGCTGTTTGTGTACTTTCTCCTTGTGGTTTTGCTCCTGTTGGACTCATATAAGATATTTAACATCTTGCATTGTGCACTGACAAAGAAATGAGAAAAGTTGACTTGATAAAAGGTTTAATTGGGAAAGTTTATTGTGAATTTAACATTTGAACATTTGAATGTTAAGCAACAACTCATTATCTTACTTACTTGTTGATTAATTAGGATAAGTGTAAAAGTGTTAAACAGATTTTTGATAAATTTGTGTCAGATTTTTATTAAAAACCCTTTTAAAGGAGAATTAATTTCTCTCAGCTTTTTTAACTAAATATAAGTAAATAAAGTTTTAATCTTGTCCTATACTGACAGTCCCTCTTATTGTCTGCAGCGTTCCCTTCACCACATCTGCTCCTAATGCTTGTTCAGAAGTGTACAGTGTCCGTTAATCTTCATTGAAAACTGCGAAGAGTGACAGAGATGAAAGCTGACAGGTGCTCATTAAAAAATCGATGTGAAATCTGCACTTTTGTACTCAATTCATCTAGGCGATGAAACTATCTGTTTAGAGGCCCAGATATTATGTAACAAATTGGTATTCATGTGTGGAAACAGTCAAACAAAATTTAAAGTCTGCCTGTTTTGGTAATAGTCACAAGATGAGATGTGGTGTCTAAGATAACTGGCCTCATTATGATTAATAACAATGATGTCATTTTTCTTTTGTGTTTTGCAGGTTTTTTTTTGGCTCACTACAAATGTATGATATAGTGGGTATTTTTGAATTGACATTAAATAAAAAAGTAAATAAAGTGATATCTAAAAAGACAGTTAAATGTGGAAGCACACAAAGACTATACACTGACAGTTCTGAACAAAGAGTTTTTGCCACAAAGGGTTATAGTAAATAAAACTCTTGGCTGAAGATGTTCGGTAATTTATTTATTGGGCTCCATTTATGTAGCTCTGGCAATCATTCCTGGCCTTCTGTGAGAGAATGACAGATTATATAATTTTTGAATCTGCTCCTCTCTATGACACATAACACAGTGATGGAAAATTAAAGTCGCTGTGCTCCATAGATCCTTATTGACGATGTCAAATTACCTCAAGTCAACTTAGTTATTAAGCTAAACAGTGTTGGTTAGGATGGTTTTACAGCGACCAGCTGATTATAGTGCTGCAAACATTTAGATGTGTATCACTACATATTATTGAAAGATTTTAAGTTGACCTGTTGGTGGAAAGTTTGATGAAGAATGTTTTTCTGAAAACCTCCTTGGCGACTGTATCTGTCAGCAACATGTTCATGTTTTACTCAGAAGATAAAAGTGTTGATCCGAAAGGGATCTACTTGAGTCTAGTGTTTTTACTGCAGTAGATGCTGAGGGAGACAGCAGTATATCACGGTGGGTTTGAGAGTGGAAATGGGAGCACACCCACAGGCTTGAAAGTGAAATCTTGATGCCTGAGGTCTTTCTCACACAACAGGTTTGTCATTGCCAAGCTCTCATAAAGGCTTCACAAAACCTGAGTACTTGCCACAAAGCCGCTTATCTGGTTCAGGTAATACAGAATTTTCCAACTTAGCTACATGAGCATTTAAATCAGATTTGTATTCAGGTGCCTAAACAACATCTAGACCTTTGTTAAATATTTTGTTGAAATGTGTACTTGAGTTTTACCAAATGTTTGCTTCAATGTTCACACAAGTTTAAGGTAAGTGTGTATTTCATGTTGTCCCCTGTAGCAATATCTTCCAGATGTGAGTCCAAGTGAGGAAGGAAGTGAACAAGACTAACGTAATTTGAAAGATTTTACAACATTACCTTGCCCGCCATTTGTGTGTGAGTCACGTCAGATAGGTTTTCATCAGCACTGGTGCTTGTTTCATGGTGTGTTCACCTCCAGTGAAGCAGGTTTGATTAGACGACAATTTGTGTTTATTTGCATGCTTCATTAAATAGTTTAATCGAAGTTGTTAGTACATAAGCTCACCTGTAGCCTGTATAGTACTTTTGTGTTACAGGATAATAACAACCGTGCATAATTCCCATTTAAGCAAATAATCAGAATCTGTAAGTCAGTTCAGGTGCTTTTTTATGATTTTATGTAATACAAACACTCCCCTGACCTTGAACTGTCACTCAGAAGTCAGAGGGAGGACACTGATTCATGTTTGCTTCAATATGAGTACATTTAAAAATTGCTTTACTGCTTGGGTGATGTTCAGTCATACTCCTCATCTCATGTGGAATAGGACAGACATTTTTTTCATTGTATGGCCAAGTCTATGCATGCACATGATGGCACTGCAGTGGAAACTCAGCCAAGAATGAGCAGCGATTGTGCCAGGAACATGTCAGCTCCTCGTAGTCAATGTTGCATCCAGATGACAAGTCACTTTCACATAGCTGCATCCAAGGCAACACCGATATGCAGGCTTAATGGGCCAGGAAGCTCTTCTGGTATGCTTACATGATTGATTCGGGTGAATCAAAAACAGACTGAAACCTTGCCTGAACTCCATTTGAAGGTCAGATGAGGTGTACTTGTATCCTAAATCAAGAACTATCTATCATACTTTACTCAATGCACATAAACCTCTTGCATTTTGGAATTTGAGATGATTAAATCATTAATTTGCCCCAAGGATACCCGATCAGCTCAGTGATTTATAACACGTACAGCTTTCAAAACGAGACATTTGCTGCAGGTGTGATTTTCCAAAACCTGACCTGCAATGAACCTTAACTGTTGAAAGATCAGCACTGAAGAAGAGGTGCAGTTAGCCCCAAGTCCTCATCCCTGTGAATTACACTCCAAATATGGAAACTTACGTATTATTGCATGATATATTATGTATTAGGCATTAATTGATTGTGTTTTTATTTTGTCATTCTCTCACAGAAGGAACATTATGTTTGGTGTAACAGCCACAGCATGATGTTCCTTCCAAGTCTGAGTTCTTACAGAAGAGGAAAACTTATGACATCAGTACAATGTGTGGTCACAAAACTAAAAACAACATAATTCTGAAAGATGAGTCAAAGCTCATCCGACATGAAGATACTGCATATGGATTTTCAGCCTGTGTGGTTTCACTTAGGGATGACGAACAGACAGCTGCATGTTGGTGATAGTGATGAGTGGAAACTGCCACGCCAAGTAAAGTGAAATCTGAATCTGTTGTTGGTGATACCAGCAGTCTCATAAAAGACTAATAATTGATTGTGAGATCACAGCTGAGTACAGTGTGGAAAATCCGAGACCAAATGGAAAAGCAATCGGATCCTCCAGCAGATGTTTTCTCAATTCTCAGACAATGTTGTAAATGTATAAATTGTTGCTTGCTGTGTCTCTGACTGCAGATTGTATTAGCTCTTTCTTCAGCAACAGCTGCATGTTACTGTTGCAGTTTGCTGAAATAGTTACTATTACATAATAAACAAACTAACAAACAGGAGGATCGATAATTTATTTTTATGGCCCCAGCCCAACTCCAGCATTACAAACAGGCAAATTTATATTATTAATATCCTCATATTGCAAAACAAACTATGAAGCTGAGGATGTTTCACTTAGACTGAATTAAGGTCCGTCAATTACAGCATGACACTCACTACACAGGACACATTTGCCTGGATCAAACACAAACTTATCAAATGGCTGCACAACATCATTAACATGAGTCAAAGTCATTTATCTTTATCAAGATGTAAGGAAAATATGGCATGCAGATTTACATACATGCATTCACTCATAAAGGTTGTCAGCTCTACACGTTTTAATCAGAGATTTATAAATGGCCGCATTGGTATGGTGAGGAGCAAGCAAGTGTTTAACAGTAATACTTGTTGAAACAAGCAGAACATTCGTTAATATGTTCATACATGTGACACGGAGCAGTATTTAAGGGTTACATACATAGATCTGTTGGAATTTCTCTACAGTAAAGAATTTAACATTTAACATTTTATTGTGCTTCTTGTTTGATTGAATATCTTGAATTTCCACAGGCCACTGACTAGATGAGCCGACAGAACGCTTCACTCAAGGTGTTGTTTGAAATATTACTAATTAAACCAGCATGTAAATGGCACCATAATGATAATTAGTACGATGACTTAATCACTTCAAGCAGAGATTTAACCAGCTGCCTGAACCAATAAGTCCTGTTCTTGAGTACAGTGAATTATTTTTAATGTAGAATTACAGATGAACAAAAAAATGCTTTTTACATTTTGCCATGTCTGTGTTTTTGTATGGTGCAAGCGTTAGTGTTTGTATTTTGGCAGTTGCTCAGATTTTTAACCATTTTAGTCGATCCAAGAAGTCATAAACTTCAGTGAAGAGCTTTGCACAAGAGCCAAATAACAGAGGAGCTGCTGGGCCTGATCCAAATATGTGTGCACAACAGCTCACACAATGTCCCTGCAACCTCAGGGCGAATATTTCAGCTGGCTGTATAGTTAAAAACACCAGCTTGAATATGATTTACACATTCTTCTGATCAACATACAGTATATGTAGCAATGCACTTATTCTTCTTTACATAATACCCACTGGAAATAAAACCATATTAACTGATGTCAAAGTTAAAATGAATGATTTGTTTTCACCCTATTCAACTTATTCACACTGTATCATATAGCCATGAATACATTCCATGAAAAAATGGAAAAAAGAGAGTTTATTTTGCAAATTAAACCCAGTTTATTTTATGTTACACATAATGTCTTGGAAGTTTCCGAAGTGGACAGCCAAACTCCCTTTAAAACATGAAGAAAAACGACTGGGCCACTGACAAAGGATCAGTTCTCAGTTGAATTTAAAGACCTTGTACTTGGAAATACAAAATGCAGACATAATATTTAGATTGGACATTTGATATTTTAATCTCTGAACCAATATTATGTACCTAAGAGTTTTACAAGTAGACATTGCTCCAAACAATGCTGTCTTCAGATGCCCTCATCATACTGGCATATTTATTGCCAGTATGCACTTTATTAGCAGATGCTTGACAACCTTGAAAACCTGCAGTTGGATACATAGTTCCAAATGAAACAAGCATAGACAACATTTACATAAAACCTTAAACAACTTACTGCTGGAGAATTTAAGAGTTTGTAAAAGTTTAAATCTGAAAACACATCATAATTTCTTTTTCCACTCTTTATCATGCTGAGATAATATCAATCTTGCCAAACAGCCAGTAAAATCTTCCTTTAACCTTCACCAGTCGCAAAGACATGGAGAAGTTTAATATTGAAATGTTTTTATTACAACCTTAATGGCTTGCATTTTATTGCTACCCTGACTTGCTCCACGTCTTTAAAGTCATGCCAAAACATTCATTGGAACACTGTTTACATACTATGCTGAATTAAAAGACTCTTTCAAGACATTGCACACTCATAATAGATATACATTCAAAGCACCATTAAATTGTTTATGAGAATAGTTTTATTTCTGTCAGTTACACCTATTACAGTATATTTGAAATCACTGACATCCTAAGTGTATCCCCTGTATTAAACACTAATTTCATCCTCTGGTTTTGGTTCCTCTCTCTGCCTTTACAATGTTGATATTCTCATCCGTCCAGGCTCAGTCCCTTCCTCTCCTCCTGTTGCCAGCTGGTAAAAGAAAAGTCAAAGGGTGCAACCATTAATACATGTCACTGATCACTATGCAACTATGTACTGTACCGCGTTAAAGTTTGGCGTGTAGGCTCTGATCCCAGAGGGAAACACCCAGCTCAGCAGCAGGGAGTGGGGAGTGATGATGATGATAATTACAGACGTCGAGCTCACAGGTGGTTTATGGCGTGGAGGTGAGGCTCTTGATATGCTACACATTATAAACGGCAGCTGCAGCACCAAGAGCCAGCATAGCTTAATGAGAGCATTGTGACGGCAAGCACAGCAGCAAAAGAGTGAGCAGCACACAGTTGGCTGACAGGAATAGTTATAGATTTGGGGAAATATGCTTATTTGCATCATTTCAAGAGTTAGATGAGAAGATTGTTTCCTTTGCTGTGTCTGTATGGTAGCTACAAACATTCAGCAGCTGCTTAACACCTCCAAAACGTATCGAAAGGACAGCCCACCCAAAAGTGACCTGTGGTGCTATTTATCCATCTAGGTTTTTTAATCTGCATCTGTTTTAGTTTGAGTTTGCAGAATTTTGGAGACATCATCCGTAGAAATGTCTGCCTGTCATCTCAAATGAAATGGAATGATGGCAAAGGTGCAGAAGGAAGAGTGCATCTAGTAATGGATAAGAGGCTCGTGCTAGTGATAGCATGAGACGTCAACATGAAAGACATCCTCCTTGGCGGAGCTGTAACATTAGCATGTTGTCCATTAGTTAGCATAATTAGCTAGCCTCTTGTCCATGTATATATGCACATTTGCTTCGGTGCAGGTAATATGGTGCAGCTTGGTTTAACAAGAAAATGGTTCTGACGTGAAGGTACCAAGCTCCTCAAGCCAAGTTTCATCTAGTGCCATCTCACAACAGAACAATCTAGATGGATGAATAGCACAGATAAGAGGATTAAATATCTTTTTTTCATTTGGGGGTTAACAAACCATTTGACATATTATATCTTGTTTGTTTAATCTGTACAAAGTTAAAATGACACATTGTGGTTTTATGTGGAGGACTATATCTTGGCAAATATATATTCCTTCACATGACCCCTAATAAAATGAAACAAGAAGACATAAAGTGACAACAATGTAAGCTTTAGAGATGTTGGTAGGCAGATTGTGCTCCCTTTGGACAGACCCAGGCTAGCTGTTTCTCAATCTTTCAGTGTTTGTGCAAAGCTAAGCTATTTTGATGTTAGTTGTCGCATCTTCTCATCTAATTTACTGCAAGAAACTGAGAAGCCTAAGCATATTTCCCGAAATGTTGAATTATCCTTTAAATACACCCGCCACGATTGAAGAGGTGCACTGGATGTATTATGCCGGAAGCATAGTATGCCATGTGAACGTGGCAGTTGACTGCCTGAAAGAGCTCACATAGGCTAAACTGCATTTATTACAAATGCAGGATTTCTTTTATATTGACCGTTTTTTTTAAATGTATTTATTTTTTATCTATTTTTACCTAAAACTCTTCGGGAAGAGGTTCTTCTTGAACCACCTCCTACAGAGGCAAAGAAACATATTAATCACATTTTATTTCTGAAATAATCTTTCCCAGTCACTGGGATGTACAAACTCACCTTGGATAATTCTGGTAAGACTTTCAGCATCAAAATTAGGGTTCACATCATGGCTGGAAATTTCTGAAAGGTCAGTTCCTGAAGATAAAGGAAACAACCTTAAATAGAAACTGACAAATTTCTCTGCAGACGTACATTGTTTTTACTTAACAGACTTTGTCTTCAAGACTAATCGGGTTTATCTTGTAACTGCAACTTGAAGTGATTTACATAATAGGTGTTTTAAGTCTATTTAATCTCTCGTTACCATCCATTATATTAAGTTTGCCTATCATTTTTCACAGTATTTTTAGGATTGGCATTACTTGAAATAGTGTGAATTTAATTTTTCTAATGTTGTTATATAATTATAGGTGGGAAATATTTCCCTACAAATCCAACAACATTTACCACTGGCAGGCTGTTGATTATGGTCACACAAACTACAACAAAAACCCCAATGTTTAAAATAACTGAAATTGTCTTTAAATTTCAGTGTTCAAATTTGAATCCCTTTCACTGACCTTCCAGGTTGATGTTAGTGGTGCCAGTGCTGACCGAGTACTGAGGACCTGTAGACGATGACAGTGTTCATGTGTTCTTAAGATGATGAATTATATAAAGTTGATGATTCAGCACAGCCTCACCCATAACGTCCTTTGTTTCACACAGGACATGAACACCAGTCTCCTGGGTGAAAGTTTATTTGACCCATCCATCAATCCTGAGCTCCACCCTAATTGCACTCTTTACCTCACCTGACATTTTTTTATGTGTGGTATTTGGTAGCATCTGTTTTCCATGTGTTATTATAGGCCCTTCACTCTTCCTGGTCGCCTTTATTGACTTGGTGGATTAGGTTTAGGAAGGAGGAGTGATATTGGTCTTGGTTAGGGTTAGAATAACAGTGTAAGCCAGTCAAAGGCGAAGTGGGGTGAAGGCATGACAACTTTCACAATTTGAAAGTCTGTCGTGTTATTTTAGCGCAGATCGAAGAGACTGGAGCAAAGATATTTACCTGAGACAACCCTTGTGACTTTGGTGATGGTGGGATCACTGTCAATGACCCTTGTGACTTTGGTGACGGTCGGCTTTCCTTCAATGACTCGGGTGACTTTGGTAACAGATGGTTTTCCTTCAATGACTCTGGTGACTTTGGTGACAGAGGGCTTTGTTTCAATGACTCTGGTGACTTTGGTTACTTCAGGAACTATAAAAGCAGAGAAGACATTGTTTCAGCACATTGAAACAGGCGGCCCAGCATTGCCCCTCGATACAGAGAATTCTCCATTTGTATGCAGGTTACACAACAAATGGACCTTTCACTGGATCTGAAAGGTTGCTTTGACAAAATGTGATTCATAATCAAATGATTTCTGCCGTATAGTTTTTAAGAAGAATTTTGCACGTTTTAATTCCATAAGTTGTGTTACTTATTATTAATGTTTAAACGTGAAATGTACTTATGTATATGTATATACTTATGTATACTTATTATGTACTTTTCTCTTCTTCTCTATTCTCTTCCCTTCTCTATGATTAATACTTCAGTTGTCAACCCCAGCATGTGTGTACATGTACATGTACTTGCATGTGTATGTGGAATTATCTGGATTAACAAAAAGTGTCAGTGGTTTATCAGTGCACGTTTCAACTCAACAGGCACTAGCCTTCCTATTTTTCTACGCCTGTTTTAGGCATGCAACTATTATTGTCCAAATACAATATGTCAGACTTTACTGATTAGGAATCACATGATGATGATACTCTGCAATCATCATTACTGTACCTTCCCGGATGACAGTGATGATCCTCTCTAATGACAACAGGAGATATAAAGCCATTAATGACACCAAAGAATGCATTTAGGGATAATTATTGCAAAAGAAAATAAAGAAAGAAAATAAAAAGGCGAAACAAAAACTAAAATGTTGTTACTTACTCATAAAGGTAAGGGGAATCTCCTGATACCTGAATCCTGAAATATACTGTGAAACAAAGATGGAGTAAAGGCTGTTATAGTAGATATCCAGATTAACATAAAAATCTAAAGTATGACCGCAGTTGGCAAATCACAAAACTAAACAACATTTGTTTACGATTAAACAAGCAAAATTAACACCTGTGCTCAGTCAGCAGCCGCACCTAATGAAGCTCTTCTTTTAAACCACTAACTTCATGCATGGTTTTCAAGCAGGGTCTTGTTTTGTATCCTATGTTGAGACATCCAATTTTTTTGGCAACCAAATAAAGAGTTTGCAATGAAACTTAGACAAAGAAAACTGCACCCTGCCTGTAATAATAAACCTTACTTTAATAACAAGAAATCATGTTTTGATAAAACACCTTGATTTGCATGTAAGTGACGAGCCTCTTCAACAGCATGAGAAGATCCTGGCTTCCAACAGGGATATCTGGAAAAAAAACACAAAACAGGGCGTTGACTGCAGTCGGGCATTTACAACAGTTTTAAATTACAGAGAGGGAGCATCTCTTGACAGATTTACAAAAGGAAGGGAGTCTTAACAATTTTGACGGGGTAAAAATTGTACCTCCAGGATACAAGACTTGTTTGACGAAGTGAATGACTCCATTTGTGGCCATGATATCAGATTCAGGGACTTGGACGGAATTCACCTGCATCGTGTTGTTTGCCTGAGGGAGACAGTTGAAAAAATTACAGACGCGAAAAACCACAAAATGAGGGGCTTGAACAAACCTGCGTTTAAAAATATGAAGATGATGTTATTAGCTTGCTGAGGTGGCTGAGTTTAGCAAACTGATGATTTTAGCAGATAATAAAGAATGACGCTCCCATAATTTTAAGGACTTTTTGAAATATGTTTTTGTTTTATTTTGTATATCTTTATATTTAAGGATAACAAAAGGTTTAACGTTAATTGCCCTTGGACAAAAGATGTTCAACCTTGCTGCACTAAATACTCACAAGCATTACTCTGATGTTGCTGCCCTGCAGAGACTTGAGAAGGTTCGTCACTCCAGTCTCCAAACCACCACCAATGAAGATACCATTATTGATGTGATACAGAAGGATCGTTCTGAGAGCATTTATGTCACCTGAAATACAGACAGTCAAACAGAGAATCATTCATTTATTGTGTGTGATTTTTAGCTTGCAACATAAAAAACAAAGAGAATCTGGGAGACCTACCCTTCAACAAGGCCAAATCTCTCTCGCTCACACCGGCAAAAGCCTTATCGGTTGGGGCGAACAGAGTGAAGTCTCCCTCCTGTTTCAGAAGGTCAGTCAAGTCAGCAGCTTCCATCAGAGACAAAAAGATCCTGCAGCACAGAGAAGAAAACAGTAACTCAGTAACCACTGAGGACTGACAGCTTGCAACAACAGCACTTTCTCATTCCCATATGTGCCATGTGGATTTAACGGAAAGATCCAAAAAAAAGTGGTCTTAAGTATTATGCCGGATTTTAATAACACAGTCCATTTTTACTAGCATTGCTCAGTACTTACTTGAACTCTCCATTTTCTGTCAGAATCTCAAACATATTTTTTTCCGCTGGTTTCAAGAAAGTCCTCATGAGATGAAGGGCCCCGTTGCTTCCTTCCTTGCTGCCTCTTATCAGACAGGAATTCTCAATGCACACAGCCTGCAGAAATATTCCACAAGTTAAAGGACGGGAGATTAATGTTATGTGTCAAAGACAAGAAGATTGACGGTCAGATGATACGGTTAATTCATATAGTGTATGTATAGAGGCAGCCAGCCAGAAGTGGACGCACTGTGCGGTAGATGAAGACCCTCAGAAGTTTTCCACCAATGGTCTCCAGCCGCTGGCCATTATACAACTGTCCCAGGACAACCTTATTCTTCAAGATGTGGCTCTCCAGAATAATCTTGAGCATCCTCTGATCCATGGACATCACTTCATCTGTTGAGGAAAGATATTTTCTAATTAAAAATTAAACATACCAGCAGGATTATACATTTACACCAAATGTATCGGCTTCATTGACAAAAACTCTGTTTACAGTTTTATTAATTTGCCTCAGAGTCCTGAGAACAACTGCCATAATAGTAACTATGAGCAAAGACATATATGTTAATGACTGGATTTACTGCACAGTTCTGTAGGTGGAACATGTACAGTAACCTATAAATCTGGTCTCATGATTTGTAGGTTTATGTAAATGCAGATTCCTATGAATTTATGGATGAATGTAAGTTTCCTTTTACATCCAGATGTTTCTGCCATGTGCACTCCTTACAACCATTTAAAATCGTACGTCCATAAAGATGAAAGTATTCTCCCTCAATTTATCACACTTTCTTGTTACAGAAAAACTCTCTACTCCCTTTGGGTGAAGTTCAGGAATGTTATCTGGGAATATTTGTGGGTATTTTTTCTTACATGACATGAAAGTGTCCCAATTTCCTTGAGGCTCCATATATGCGCATGTCCATTCAGTTGTGAGTCAGCACACCCAGGGAAACATTTCCCCTTATTCCAGACGGTGACTAAATGTGGAGCAGCCAGGGTTCATATTTACCCAACCACTGAGAGGAAAACAGAGAGGCTTGAATGATGTAATGATCAGCATGTGACTTACCATTGAAGGCGACATTGAGGGGAGCCAGCAGAGTGTACTCAGCCTCTGGTCTCATGGCAGCAGAGAGACCCAACTCGGACACCATGTCACCGAAGGTTGACTGAGAAGTTCCAATTAGTTCCATCACCTGCTTAGCTTAAAGGGCACAGGAAATCCCAGCAACATTTTAATATGGATAACAGCAAAATACCAAACACCTGGCACAATGTATATATTCATTCAGTAAATCATGCTTAAACAAGAAGAAGAGATGTGAGTCTTACCTGAGTCTGGCATGAGCACTTGGTCAATAAGGTGGATGACACCATTGGTGGTGACAATATCCTTCTTGAGAACCATCTTTATACCGTTGACTGTCAAGCTTTCACCATCACAGCCGATCTCAATGTTGTTGCCCTCAAGGGTCTCATAAGAGGTGCCAGCCATGATGGCCTCAGAGCACTGGACTGAGTCCAGGAGGTGGAAACTAACAAGAGCTGAAAAAGAGGGACCAAAATTAAATTGCGGTTGAGATACATCAGTAGATTTCAATCAGCTGTGGCTCAGTACCAGCCAGCCCATGCTCCGTTGCCATGAGAGGCTAAATTATGAAGTGCTTTCGTCCATAAAGGCAGAAAATATGAATGCAGTTAATTTCCCAAGTTTATTTGAATGTAGACTGGGTCAGTTGGCTTTGTGGGCTGTTTTATGTTCTTTCTCATGTTACATTGCAGCTGAGGCTATAAAGACCTGGGAACCTGAAGACCCTTTGGATCCCTTGGGTCCTTGAGCGAGAAGACTTGTGATTTCTTCACAGTTCTGTTTAACTTTATGTGAAACGGTCTGATCTCACATCATAGGGCGAGCTGTGGGCTAATAAAAAGCTTTGGATTCTTGTCAATTTGACCAGCTTCCTCAATGAAGCAGCTGTTTCCTGCCAGTTTGTGTCGACGCAAAACAAAAATGGTTAAAAATGGTAAAAATCTACGCTTTTTTTGTTGTTCTCACCATCATTTTTAAAGAGCTCATAGTCACTGAACATGTAAAACTTTACATTGTTCTAATTGACAGCTGAATTGGTAGAATTCCATCAATGTGACCAATGTATCTATATAAATGTTTGAGAAAAAGTCAAATAGCTACAGCGTGTTGATCCTGATCTACTCGTAACATATATTTAAACAAAACAAAACAAACATTACCGAAGCGTTAGATGATGCGCTGCTTTATTTCGCTTTCCAGCCACAACTTCATGCATGACTTGAAACTAGAGACCTATTTTTATTACCGTTCGACACAACTTTGCTGAACAGTTTGCCGAACGTTTGTAGGCTCCAATCCACTGTGGCTTCATCTGTTTCAAATTGCGAGAAGTTGAACATGAAAAAAAAAAAAAAAGGAACTGAAAAACCGAGTGACTGAGTGTCTAGCATACATGCCGCCGGGGGAACCACTGCTTTTCTTTCCCTGTACCTTCATCCTAAAACATAAATATGGTTCTACTTTGCTACAGTTAATATAAACCCCCAGTCTCCGCTACAGTGTTTTAAATGGCCTTGAGTGATCTTTTGGGCATTCAGAAACATAGACAGACCTCTTAAGAATTAAAGTTTGGGTTACCTTTGAGGACCTCCGGGTCGCTCTGAAGTCTCTCCAACACGTCGCCGCCCAGACTGTCAAAGGCTTCATTGGTGGGAGCAAACAGAGTGTAATGTCCTGGCTGACCCAGCTTATCCGACAGTCCAGCTCTCTGTGCCATATCCTATATGATGATTTCACCAGTAGGAGTCTGTTTAGTGAACTTTAAATGTACTTAAGTAAAGTAGAAAAAAAAACTGCATGAGGTGGGCTCAAAAACCTTATCATCTGAAAAATAAATTTAAAAGTACGAAATCTCAAATACAAACTCTGCATTTGTTTTTCAGTTTCCTCTTAATCCCTGCAAATGAAGGTGTGACACACTTTTGCATCAGTGTTTGCAGTTACTGTAGAAACCTTGTCCTTGAGGTGTATATATTATTTTGTCTACTTACACTCAGAGTTGTCAGGTCATCGTCAACGTCGATGACATCCTGGATTGTGTTTCCAACAGAGCTGATGACACGGTCAATGACATGCACGACTCCATTGGTGGCAACCTGGTTTCCATAGATAATCCTGGCGCAGTTCACAGTCACCACCTGCACATTTCATATACATCAATGTTACATCGCTAAAAGGGTTTTTAGTAAAACTGCAGGGGGACTGTTACAGTAGTACTGAATGATAATACTCACCCCATTGGAGTAATGGTTAATCTGAAGACCAAGGTCATTGTACATGGAAGTGACTGTCATCCCGTTCCTTAAATCTTTAGTCAAGAAGCGTTTGTTGGCCATGTGATAATGCAGAGCGTTGTACAGTTCAATGTTCACGTTGCTGACGAGTGCACTCCTCACTGTCTGTTAGACAAGGAAAATGAGATGTTCAAACCTCCCAGTCAAAGAGGTTCCACTGCTTTTCATTTTGTCCTTGACTCACCTCATCTAAAAGCTCCCAGGCCTCGTTGCTGGGGGCGAAGAAGGTGTAGGATCCAGATCCCTCAATCTCAGGTCTTAGCTTAGAAATGTCAGCGTAATTTTGGGTTGAGGTGGCTTTCACCAGACCCAAGGTGCCATACACATGGTCAATTGGAGCCACTAAAAAGAATTTAGGATAAGCATTATCAGATGTAAGACAGTCTTTCTAAAATCAGTAATAAGAAATCTCTTGGCTTGAGAAGAAAGACTCTACATGTGTCATCAACATGCTACCGCATCCTCTTCTAGTGTTTTTGGTCTGGTTACAACAAAACTATACATCTGCTCTACATATGGAGGATACAGCCTCATCTAACCTCTATACGCTGACTGCATTGTAGTTAACATACTGTACCTGCAGGGCAACCACGCATGCCCTCCAGCTTCATGTACCCTGGGCAGCATTCATAAAGCACAGTCCTGCAAGAAAAACACACAGATGACAAATGTTGACATAACCCCATGTAAGTAGCACATTCTTTGAAATACTGTTTGTATGTTTTCAACATAACTGTGCAAGAAATTTGTATTTTTTCTGGCTGCCATGTTAGAAGCTGAATCATTATTTGGCTTGTGAATTCACTATTTCCACATGTTACTCATTATCTCCTTTCATTACCCCAGCAAACCATGTGCTCCAACAGCTCAGGCCAAAACCTAATGGAAAGGCTGCCTCAAGGATTGCACTACCATTACAGTAGTAGATTTATATTACCGAGACCTCCTCTTTGAAGCTAAACAATTAGTTTCGACTCTACTTCACATTTGGTTAACCTCAGAAACATTACGATTTTGGCCTTCAAAAAAATGCAGTGTAATTAGAACTGAGTTTTGGGAAATTTTGGTTGACACAAGGAGCATTTACAGGGTTTAATGGTCTGTATGGAAACCTTTGAGCTAATCTGAAAAACAACAATTTTCAATTGTCACCAGAGCTTTTGTTACAGGTTTTTATAATTAAGAGAATGACAATCATTATTTCTCTTAAGATATATTACATGTAAAAAATAAAAGTTCAATTGCTGATGGACAAACATGTTAGAGGAATGTCTCCTCCTAGTTACTGCAATTGGTTCTGGACACTGTAGCCTGAGGAGGATAGTAAAAATCAAACTGCAGCTGCTACATATAAACATGACTTTCTTCCTTGCCTCAGCAGGTTTGAACATGTTGGAATTTTTGCATTGTTTCCATCTCCTGGAAAACCAGAAATGTACATTTCACCTCAAATTACTCACAGGTATGCAACAGTAAAAAGACCCACAAGATATAAAGATCACCACAGATGTACCAATTAGTGGTAAACAATACCACATGCGTCCAGAGTTGGCTGTGGGGTTCATCACTGTAGACTGCCCGGTGTTTATTGTGAGAAAACTTACAGGGTAGTAGCTACTTCCCCCGTTTTTCACCTCAACATGATCAAAATCATCAGTGGCAACTAACAATTGTTTTCATCATTGTTAAGTCAGTTTACTTAGTTGAAATATCACAAATTGGTGAAAAACACTCATCAGTGCTTCCCAAAACCCAACATGA
>OMLP01001191.1:0-16347 GCA_900302685.1 Spondyliosoma cantharus
AAAGCAATACCACTGCC
Source organism: Spondyliosoma cantharus (assembly GCA_900302685.1). NCBI lineage: Eukaryota > Metazoa > Chordata > Actinopteri > Spariformes > Sparidae > Spondyliosoma > Spondyliosoma cantharus. The sequence goes on from OMLP01001191.1 coordinate 18, forward strand.
CATGGGGCTCTGCAGAAAAAAAGGAAAGCATTAATCAACAATCAAAAAAGTTGAAAGAACAAAGAAAAAACCTTTTATCAATTACCTGAACTGATGCAAATTACGCTGACTCTATGTTCATTTTACTTTCTTTCAAACTGTATGTTACTCAGGTCACATGCTGATACAACACAAATGAGACTGACCATTCATTTGATCAATATGAATCATGGTATGAAGAAAGTCAATATTTTTGTTAATCTTAAATATTCCATTAGGCTTACAATGCTTATAGTCAGTTCGTAACTTGAAAAGGGATTGTTGAGCTACAGCCTGGAAACAACTCACATAAATTAACCATACACAGGGTTACAGCTAGCCAAGCTTCTGTGCCTGGAATGTGTTCAGGGGTTAAAAGAAAGTACGTTGGGATCGAAGGGTTCAAAACTAGGGTCAGGGTAATTTGAATATTTGTGATAGACTGAAGGAGGGGTATTTATAACAGCTGTATCACGCAATCTCTATGTAAAAAGGAGTGGTAAATAACCAAGCATCAAGCTGCATTTAACTAACCGGCTTGGCTTTCTGCGTGTTCTTGTGTGCAGTCAGGTTCACAGGCCCAGGGTCCATCATAGAGCCAGGGAACAGATGTGCCAACTCAGCGCTAAAGGCTGCCGACACAGCCTCATTCGGTGGTGTAAGAGGGGGGGTCATAAATAGGGGCGTGGTTTTAGGCGTTGGGGGGATAACGTCAGACGGGTGAATGAAGAAGCTTGGAGCAGATGAGGGGTTTGAAGGCACAGAGTTGTGGATGGGTCCCACACCAGAGGCAGCAGCAGCTGCAGAGGTGGTCTGATGCAGCTTGGCCTCAAGCTTGGCCTTCTGTTCTCAGCACAGACAAACAGGCATTACAATACATAGAAAAAACACTTGGTTGGTATCATAACAGCGCATCAACCTGCGGGCACTTTCAGTTGGGAGTTTTCTGCCTAATCAATACAGATGACAAAAGCAAGACTGACAGCCGTTTACTGACTGAAGATATTTTCTAAAATAAAAAATATGACTACTTCTCCCACTAATGTACAAACCCCAATTCCAATGAAGTTGGGATGTTGTGTAAAACGTAAATAAAAACAGAAAACAATGATTTTCAAAAACTTTTCAACTTATATTCAATTGAATACACTACAAAGACAAGATATTTAATGTTCAAACTGATAGACTTTATTGTTTTTTGCCAAATATTCACTCATTTTGAATTTGATGCATGCAGCAACAAGAGACTGGGAAAATTGAGGAATGCTCAAAAAACACCTGTTTGGAACATTGCACAGATGAACAGGTTAATTGGAAACAGGTGAGTGCCATGATTGGGTATAAAAGGAGCATCCCCGAAAGGCTCAGTTGTTTACAAGCAAGGATGGGGGGAGGTTCACCACTTTGTGAACAGCTGCGTGAGCAAACTGTCCAACAGTTTAAGAACAATGTTTCTCAATATACATTTGCAAGAAATTTAGGGATTTCATCATCTACAGTCTATAATACCATCAAAAGATTCAGAGAATCTGGATAAATCTCTGCACGTAAGTGACAAGGCCGAAAACCAAGGTTGAATGCCTGTGACCGTCGATCCCTCAGGCGGCACTGCATTAAAAAACAACATCATTCTGTAAAGGATATCACCTCGTGGGCTCAGGAACACTTCGGAAAACCATTGTCAGTTAAAACAGTTCATCGCTACATCTACAAGTGCAAGTTAAAACTCTACCATGCAAAGTGAAGGCCATATATCAACACCCAGAAACGCCACTGGTTTCTCTGGGCCCAAGCTCATCTGAGATGGACTGACGCAAAGTGGAAAAGTGTGCTGTGGTCTGACAAGTCCACATTATAAATTGTTTTTGGAAATCATGGACGTCATGTCCTCCGGGCCAAAGAGGAAAAGGACCATCCAGATTGTTATCAGCACAAAGTTCAAAAGCCAGCATCTGTGATGGTACGGGGTTGTGTTAGTGCCCATGGCATCATGGGTAACTTGCACATCTGTGAAGGCACAATTAATGCTGAGAGGTACATATAGGTTTTGGAGCAACATATGCTGCCATCCAAGCAACGTCTTTTTCAGGGACGTCCCTGCTTATTTCAGCAAGACTATGTCAAGCCACATACTGCACGTGTTACAACAGCGTGGCTTCTTAGTTAAACAATGTGGGTACTAGACTGGCCTGCCTGCAGTCCAGACCTGTCTCCCATTGAAAGTGCAAAATATGACAAGCGAGCCCCCAGACTGTTGAGCAACTGAAGTTATACATCAAGCAAGAATGGGAAAGAATTCCACCTACAAAGCTTCAACAATTGGTGTCCTCGGGCTTGTTGAGTGCTGTTAAAAGGAGATGTGATGTAACACAGAGGTAAACATGCTCCTGTCACAGCTTTTTTGGAACGTGTTGCATCAAATTCAAAATTAGTTTGCAAAAACAATAAAGTTTATCAGTTTGAACATTAAATATCTTGTCTGTGTAGTGTATTCAATTGAATATAAGTTGAAAAGGATTTGCAAATCATTGCAGGATCATTGCAGGAATCTAACATCCCATAATCTGGGCCTCCTCCTTGGAGCTTCATGAACATGTGAGGCCTTATTTGACAAACAGGTGAAGGTCAGTGAAAGGGATGAGAGCCAGATCAACTCAGTATTTTTTAAAAGCTGTTTGTATTAGGCCACAGACTGGCCAGATTCAGTATAAAAATTGAAAACAACAGAGTCCAACATGTGAAACCACGTCATAGGTTTCACAGTCTCCATATATTACAACCAATTTTCTACAGTCTTGTTTTCCCTCACAGGCTGCATGTTGTATCACTGTGTTTTCCAGATTCGGACAAATCTTCTGGGAGATATTGTCTTTGGTTTTTCTTTTTCAGTTTGGACATTTATTAACATAAGTATGAAAAGGACTGCCTTCAAGTACTTGGAACTTGTATTTGGTATGACCTTGTGAGGAGTGGCCAAATGTATCTTCAATAATAAAGCAAAACCCATGACAATGACATTCATTAAGTTGTTCTGAAGATTTTGTCCTTGAATCTGACTTTCTATTTGCCAAATTTAAATGCATCAATCATGCTCCTATTTGAAATCCTGTGTCTGAGTGTGTGTGACTGTGTTTTTCACCTGCTGCTGCAGCTTCAGCAGCTGCTGTTGTTTCTCCTGCAGGACCTGCAGCTGCTGCTCTGCAGACACCATTGCATGTGATAGTGACTGGAGAGCCACCTGGGCTGCAGAGCTCAGAGCTGTAGAAGCTTCACCAACCATTCCTGTCGACAGGCCGCCCACCGCAGGCGTCACACCAAATGTACTCACTGGAATTGAAGAGGACATATGATGAAAAGCTCAGTTTTTTCAGGTCTTTGTGAACATACATTATGGTATTTGGTACTACCAACCCACAAACTGTGAAATAAGACCTCCCAGTCAGTATTTTGTGGCTGCCTAGGTCAGAAAAAAATGGGACTAAACCAACAGTACAGATTTTGGCATCTAATATCAATGGAAGGGACATTTGAATAAAACCGCCCCCAGTCTGAGCATTATTTTTTTCACAAACAGTTTACAGTAACATATTCTATGTATACATATTTTGTTCATTTGGTGATAGACAGTAAATTACTTAAGAATAGCAACAACAAAGATAAAGATAAGTAAAGATTGTGTCTTTGTAAGACAGATTCCGCAATGTCTCAATTCATTTAGAATAGGAAAAAAATCTAAATACACTAAAAGAGGAATAGACATTTTGGCAAGATCATCACCCTCACAATATCATTTTGCCAGGCTAGAGAGATGGGAAGGTTTGTCCATCTGTCCAAAAAACAAATCTGTTGTGCACTGTCTTGCCTTGAGATTGATTGGGGAATAATACACTTTTAGAGAGGTTAAATTTATTTCTACATGATTCTCCCAAAACGTTTTTTCCCCTTCATTGAGAGTAAAATTTAAGACTATGAGCCAAAAGTGACAAAGAAAGGTCATGTTTACCAGTGAACATGCTGGCATCATCTCGTTCCACCCTTGTGCCATCACTAGTGGAGATACAAGTAAAGTGCAAAGGCTCCACCTCCAGGAGTCCTGTTAATGCTGTGAAGCTGCCCTCTGCTGCTGCACAGCTGCTCACCTTTCCATTTCCTGCAGGACGCACAACACCCGAAACATTAAACATTCAAACTTAAGTGGTGTCTTTTAAAAACAAACTCAAGCAAAAACAAGCATTTCAACACGTTATAACTACATAGTAAAGGTAAGGTGAAAGTATACTAAATTGTATTTAGGATTTATTTTATAAGGCTAGCAACATCGTTTTTACATAGACATGACTTTGGTGGACATTTTTCATAAATTATACTTACACCTACACTAAATTAGTCTGTCCTTGTAATCAATAGATAATTCATGTAGTGATTTTCAAGTTACATCAAGGGTGTTTAAATCCATATCAGGTGAATATATCTGATGACTTCAAATAAACAAAGTCATTTTATTTCATATGTAGTGTCGCATTGTTGGCAATCAATGACTCTCTGATGTTTCTTAATCTCCAGTCCACTGTGAGCAGGTTTATAAAGGAGACAACATGTCTCCAACATCATGTGAATCAGTGTGTAGTTAATACCTGAGAGAATGTCAGAGAGGTCAATCTCATCTGACTGGACTCCGATGCTGCTATTGAAGGCATTCTTACAGGAGGAACCACTGACCTCCAGGTCAAAGAGCACCGGGTCAAAGGGAGAGCTGTACAGACCGTATCTGAAAGGAAGTCGACAGGAGGTGGGAGGGAGAAAATATTAGCGCTTCCTCAGCAGTCATTTGAAGCACTCCACTTGGAATCAAGTCAAAGTTAAGTAATGTAATAAAGTAAAATGGCATTTGAAATGGCACCTAGTCTGCAGCAGTGCCTCCAGCGGGGTGAGGCGGTCCTGCAGCTGTCGAGAGATGGTGGTGAGCAGGGAGGCACAGGTGGTGCTGCAGCCCGCAAGGTCCTCTTCCTTCACATAGTTCAGTACCACAAAGTACCAGAACACTGAGCCTAAAACCAGGACAGGAGAGGGAGATGTGAGAAAATGAATACTAGCGAATTGTGAAAGAGAAAGGGAAAGGTGTTGAATATTGGTCTCGATTGTTCAGTTACTTACCACCTGTTGCTGCTGCAGGCAAGTAAGGCATGTTGTCGAGCAGTGCCTTTAGAAGACTTGAGCCAAAACTCTGTTGACCTGGGTCCCCTTTCCCATTGCTACAGCAACAAATACAACAGCAAGTTCATCATTATCTCTATATGAAATCAAAATGCACCAATGAACAAGAAAAAACAACTACTTTATCACATAGGCCTTTTGCACTACAGGAACATAAAAGTAAAATTAACTAAAGCCATTTTCATGGCTACCCCTAATTTTATTTACAAGCTCAGGGGAAAGAATGAAACACGACCATCACTAATTCAAGAGTATAACGGCAGAGTGTCACATATCTGTCTTCAAGTTTGTTGTGAAAATAAGATGTCCAACTCCTTTTCACTAATTAATCTAATGAATCCACCAACCAAGTCAACTCCTTACTCTATAATCCCACCATATCACAAGTGAAATGTGATTCGTGTTTCTTTGTGCTGCAACATCTTAATAAAATCCTCACAATGCCCGTCCCTAGCAGCAAGCTTTTATTATGACAGTATGGAGCAGAGAAAGAGCAGGATCCCGAGCTGCCATTGCATCCTTTTGGCCAACACATCAGTTCTAAGAGACAACCAGTTTTGCAGGAGCTGGTCTGGTGGTGTTCTTGTAGAGTCCATTTTGCTTCATTCTGTTGACCTCCTAGAGTTGTTGGTCTCTTCTATTAATTGAATACTATTGACTTAAAAGACAACACAAGTAAATTTTACCATTGTTGTCTGGTTAAAATCACCATACTTGCCCACCAAGCCCCACATAAAAATTACAAAGTTGTGTCCCAGTGTCACCATAAATATGGTGTCATCTTTTCAATGACACAATGGTTTGGTCTGTAAAACACAATGGAAAACCAAACAGAACCTAGAACCTAACCATCACAGGTTCAGAATGTGAAGCTCCAGGTTTACAGCCTTGTAAATTTCCTGTAGTGGAAAGGCGCTAAAAGCATCATTACTGAAACATACCATGTTTCTTACCTTATACAAAGTGCAAGAAAGCGAGCACATTTGTGTGCAATGCTCCGTCCAGCCTCAAAGAAACAGGTCCACACAATATCTGTTAGCCGTGTCCGGGTTTTCACCAGCAAGCCCTCCTTTCCTTCTTTCAAGCTAAAAGGAAGCCAGAGCATAAATCACTTGTCTTTAGAAAATGTTAGATGGAAGCAATGGATGGCCTGGATGTCCACATGATACGGTGGGATTTACCCTACCTGCAGTGTCCGTTGGAGTAAACCCCAGCCAGCCAGCACAAAATGTCTAGGATGAGGCTTTGGGCGTGCTCTGTGGCTGGGTTGCCCTCTGACCGTCGACACAGTGCATCCAGCAGCTTCTCGTGGAAGTCTACGAACTGTAGCATTGCACAGCGTTGGACCCTGAAAAGCACAGAAGCACAACAAGACAGAAGAAGACAGTCCAGATTAAATTAACTTCTGTAATATGTGCAGTAGAGACCAATACAATCCCAGAAGACATTGTCAACTGACAACACGTAGTCTATCTCGTCTGTTACATGCATTCTCCTGCAGCATGTACACAAACTGCACATGTGCAGTTTACTGTTCATTATGGCTAATTTTGACAACAGTGTAAATAGAGCCTGATGTTCCATCGCCACACTGATCTGACCTTTCTTTTGGTATTGACGTCTTCTTAAACCTTCTGATTGTGACTGAAACTTCCTGCAGTAGGTCACAGCCTCGCAGGTTTTCAACTTTCTTCGAGGGTGCTGGGTTTTCTGTTTTTACTGCAGAGACCTTTTCCTACACACAGACATACACAAGCACAGATTAAAAATGCACAAATTAATGACTGTGACTGTGTTTGTCCATTCCATCAATAGTGTGTGCCTTCGAGAGACTCCTCTTTATGATGGCAATACCAAAGTTCACATTAAACAATACTCATTATGACATCGGAATAATTGGCCAACCAGCAAAGGTCCAAAAATGGAGGTGCAAGGAACCTATTGCTTTAGTAAAGATAAGTTTTAGGGTCATTCCGCACCAATTCACCTTGGGCATCCCAGTTCACATCATGGATTTTATTGTTAAAAAAAAATGTATAAACGTCTAGTGAATTGTTACTTTGCAAGTTCCTAAAGCTACACTTCAAATTTATTTTCAGATTTTCTTTTAATTTGTCCCTCTGAGCTAAATTTCAACATTTTTGGGATTCTGTGTATGTGTATTTTAAACCTCACTGATTGAAAAAAATCAGAGATTCAATTTATAGGCCGTATCGCCCAGCCCCACATAATGGCTACAGTGATCAAATTAATAACAGTAAGTCAGTTTACCTGAACAAAGGATCTGACATTTTCCAAACTACATATCTCCAGAAATGTACACTTTCCTGAAACCACATTACAATGATATGTAATCCTAGTTTAGTTCCGTCACATCAAGAAGTTATTTGATCCTGCATAGAAAAATGACTGCCAGTGCCAGTGTATAGGATTATTCAAATTTCCTTGAAACATCTGTATGTGAAAGTGTTGATATTCATTGCATTTATACCAAAAAATTCAAAGACGTTTTTACACTCATTAATTTTCTTTTTTTTATTAACTAGTTTTATGTTCTATTCACTGGATGTAGATATTTGTACTGGGTTGACTTCAAGGATTTGTATCTATCCGATACCAATCAAGCCTGTTTCTCATTGAGTGGGAAATTACCGAGCTTACTAAGTACCGAGCTCAGTACACATATGATTTCACATCTTGACTAGAATTTGATTTGAATTAATTTCTAGTAGCATTGAAACCAATACAGCAAATCTGGATCTGAAACAGATTTGGGCGGATTACTGCAAAATGGACCACAATGCAACAATCATAATCATAATAATAATAATAATAATAATAAGTATTTGGAGTAGAGCTATACAATTTCATACAAGGTCCTATGAATTTAATAGATGTTTTAACAGTCATTTTTTGATAAAAGTCCATTACATGAACTAGGAGGAGGATCCCAGGAGGCCTTTGTCCCTTACTTACATTGGAAGCACATCAGGAGGAAAGTTTTTAATAGCCAACATGAAATAAAACTGTGTCATTGTGTATATGGGCAATCAATTGTTTGAAGGAGGATCTAAAAAAATATGAATCTGAATTTTAACTAGGATTGCACTCAGTAGAGCGCATACCTCCAAGGCCAAACCACCCCCTTTAATTCAGTAAGGCCTAATCCAATTTCAAATCCGATGGCCCTAAATCACTAAAAAAATGTAACCACCAGAATATCAGACCACCAGACCAAATTGGCTTGACTCATAGATGCCTACCACCTAAATACATCTGATTTTTCTTTTATCAAGACTTAAGCATTTCTCCCTGCCAAATAAATGAAACTGTCAAAACAAAAGTGCCCTCTCACAATGTTACAAAACATGAGTGAGAGAAAAATTCCTGGATCTGTCCATTCATCCAGATCCACACCAAAAGTTAATGGGGTCCACTTTGGGCCAAGAACCATCCTCCACCTTTCGTGAAAATCCATTTATTAGTTTTTGTGTAATCCTGGGAAACCAACCACCCAACAAATGGAACGGGTAAAAACATAACCATGGCAAAGTCTTTTTACCTTCGCCAAGGATTAGAAGGTGTGAATTTGTACCTTGGAGGCCTGGGCCCGTTGCAGCAGGGTAGACAGTGAGTGGGCTTTGGTGCCCTGAGGCTTGGCACTGGGCATTCTTAACAAAGGCCGGGGGGTTTCCTCAACGCCCCTGTCACTCACTGCCTTGATGTGGACCAGGAAGGAGCGGTACTTCCCTCCTGCCATGCCTGCAGCGGAAGGAGAAACAGGACAACTGAGAAACACTCACAGACTTACAAATTCATTGATGATTCTTAATAGCATCATTCTGAGCACAAAGACGTCAGAACTGTCATGAATCAGTGACTGACTTTACACAAACAGGTAAATGTGACAGTTGTTACCTTTGACCAGCTTGGGGCTGGTGAGGCTGAGCATGCCTGCATGGCCAGAGAGGTCCAGCCCACTGGCCAGCCACACTGGACCACACAGGATGTCTTCCTTGTGGTCCTCTAGGAATGGACACAGCATGGAGCCTACAAAAAAAAACGTAAACCACTATTATACTCAGAGTGGGTAATACACTCATTTCATGTTTCAGAAACTGATCTTACCTTTTAATTATATTGTTTAATTTCTATTATTATTATTGTCTTTTGTAATATTACTGTCCTCTGGCTGCTGTGGCAAACAAATGTCCCTGTTTGTGGGACATTAAAGGAATACTGATTCTGATTAACAACCATTGGCCCAAAGAGATTAGTAAAGGCGGGACTTTTAAAACAGCAATGTTATTTATTACACTCTTGGTTGCTGCTGGAAAAGTTGAGTGGTCCAGCAGCCAAGTGGTGGGGAGGTGGTGCAGGGTGGGGCTCAGAAGTGGCTTGTCAATCAACTTGAGATTAGCGGGTCTAATTTAAAGTCCACCTGAGTGAGGCTGGGTCAGAGTTGACATTCACCCTTCACTTTAATCAGAGAACTGTCCAACTGTGCATACTTGGAAGAGTATGCTACTTGTAAAACACATTTTAGTTTAAAGGGGCACTATGTAGTTTTAGAAAAAGAAACACACTCTGAATGTAAATCATTACAACATCAATGAGGTAACAATACAAACTCAGCATAATGGGTTTTCTTTTCCCACAAGTGAATAAATGAGCTGTTCTCAGAGGAAAATAAGGTCCCACTGTTTGAAGCTAGAAAGGTGGCAGAGTCTGCCACATATAATACAGGTACACACATATAGGTCCTGTGTGCACTAAAGCAGAGAACATGTACTGTGATCTATATACTCTCCATCAATGTCAAACTTTATGTGTAGCACTAGAAATAAAACAGCTATGGTTAGAGAGCATTGATAACCTTCAGCCTATCTAATTTAAACATTTACAGATGCAGAAACAATATACACAGAAAGACGATTTTAGTGAACTCTGATCATTTTGAGTTCCATAGACACTGTGCTTTGAGTGAGCAGCTATTTGCAGGACAGAGGAAGTGGCTGAAATTGGCTAGTGTTAGAAAAACTGTTTGGTCTCAAGAATAAAATACTAAAGAAAAATTCTGGTATTTTTAAACCTGGGTCTTATATTTACATGTTTTGGTGTGTGAATGATTCATACTAACCAAAGTTTTGAAATTGGTCCAGTAGATTGACTCAGCTGGCATCGAGCTGCATGGCTGCTGTAGCTGATGAGTTATTACAGCTGTAACGTCATTTAGATGATTCCCTCCTAAATATTCAGCCATTAGTTTTGAAATAAATTAACTGTAACTGGTCTGTGACAGGTCCATGCTTGGACCTGGAAGAGTCCGTGACTAGAATCAGATCCCCCGCGATGACGTAGTGAACGCGGGGTGGATCTTAACCCCCCAAAGTGCTATGCATGGAAACCACTTTCCATGGCGTATCTATCCACCAAGCGAAGCAGTGATGATGGAAGCTGAAGGATTACTTCAGCTTGAAGTCGGCTGTTCTTACTGTATCATAGGCATACAGTATTTGATTGAGTGTGATTTCCACACATATTTAACCATTATTAGGCTACCATATCATGAGGTCATCAATATTATGCTTCAGCTTTTGTTTTTACAGTACTGCATGGAAGTGAAGTAATATGGCTGGGGAATTAATGATTTAGCAAGAAGGAAAAAAACTACATGTTTAATCGTCTGAGTGGATGACTATATTCAGTGGTGCTGGGACACACTATTACAGTGTAAGAGCCATTTTTCTTGTATGTTATTACAGTTATATCAATGTGATTTCTCATGCTGTAAGATTACTGCCAGACCACCCTGTCAGGTGCGTGCGGAAATCCAAGAGCAAATGTTTGATTTTTTTCCCACAGTGAAAATGTTATTTTTGAAAGGATAAACCCAAACAAGCAGAAAATTCTGTTAGGTAAAATTATTACATCGATCTTTTTTCAATATATTTTGACTTTTGAACTTTTTTGGATTACACATAACAGAAGCAATCTTACGCAAAAAACACTTGCTAATTTTTTCCGTATTTTGGCAAATGTGGAAGGCACATTAGAGCAATTTTTGGTGAAGTGATGATATCTAGTCCCTGTTGAGTCCGCCTTGAATACACCACAGGTTGTGGGATTTCCAAAACTGAATAAATACTGCACATATAAACACAGAAATCTGTAGCTAGCTCAAAGTGGTTACAACTAAAATACCTGCTTAAGAATAATATTTTCCATGTACAGATTTAGGTAGGGCACTACATATCTGCAGAATTAATGTGAAGTACCTTCATAGTGTCACAAATTCCAAAAGCTGAAATGTATGAAATAAAATATCAATGGAATCATTTCCAAAATCTTCCACAACCTGTTTTTATCTAACGAAATATTCTGCTTCAATATGTGTTTAATCACAAAAACAACAGTTCCACTGTGGCAAAAAAATGTTTTTGGATCTCGGATTTACCCCTGACGGCATGGTAAGGTAACAGTAATCCAAATAATTTTATTTAACTACAATAACAAACAAGAAAAAAATAGCCATGTTACTTCACTTCCATGCAGTACTGTTCAAAAACAAAAAGCTGAAGCATAATATTGATGACCTCATGATATGGCAGATAATCTTTAAATATGCTCCGTCTGTGATCATATTTGAATATTTGAAGTACTTGGTTTGAATATATCACTGGATGAACCTGGCTGTGCTGATAACACATTGCAAGAATATGTCACTAGGCTGCCTATTTAAACCCTAATATTCTATGGGGAACATTTTTCGTGCAGTACTTAGCTAAAATAGAGAAAGCTCATGAACTCTGATGAATCTGTAAAGTCGGTGGAGGGAGAAATGTTTCGCTTCTGCTGGCAGAGCGGCTTGGGAGATGACGGGAGGGAGAGTGATAACATGCAGCAAGAGAGTGCAGGTCGGGCTTGAACCATGCGCCTCAGCAGGGTGTTTGAATATGGGTCGCACACTCTACAACTGAGCTATTCCTGTGGTATTCCTTTTCATGACTGAATAAACATAAATAAAATGGTCCATTTCAGAATAATATACGTATAGCATATTCTCGAATTTTAACCATCCATCCATCCATCCATTTTCTTCCGCTTATCCGGGGCCGGGTCGCGGGGGCAGCTGTCTGAGCAGGGACAGCCAGACTTCCCTCTCCCCGGACACTTCCCTGATTCTCATCCCAGCTGTTTCACACTCGGCTGCAAACCGCCCCAGGACATGCTGGAGGTCCTGGCTCGAAGGAGCCAACAAGACAACATCGCCTGCGAAGAGCAGAGATGAAATCCAGTGGCTCCCGAACCACAACCCCTCCGTCCCCTGACTGCGTCTAGAACCTCTTAACTCTCTCTTAACCCATTATAATATAACCTAGCTACAACTTTAGATTACTGACATAAATTATAGATAAAGTAAGTAAAGTAAATAAATCAGTAGGGCTAACACTAACTAAAGCTTTAAAATAAATATAGTGGGACAAAAGTAATATTTGCCTCTGAGATGTAATGGGGTAGAAGAATATGGTTTAGGTTTAAAGGGCATCTATGCTGTATATGTTTTTTGTGAGGGAAGGGAGACTGGCTGTCGGTTGGCAGCCGAAAGGCAGTCGGATGGGAGGGGAAAATCGAGGCAGCTCTAACGGTAAGTAAGAATCATTCACAAACCAATACACGTAAAAATATGGCCCACATTTCAAACTAATGGAATTCTGCTTTAAACAAAGCTAACCTCAACCTAAATTTGTTGCATTCTTTACCTGATGTCTCCTCTATATCCATGAATTGGATGTCCTCTGTGAAGTCATGCAGCAGAGTTTGGCCGTTCCTCTCCCCATTGGCATGAAGGACGCTCGACAGGGGAAGGGAGATCTGTCTGTCTACTGCAGTCTCTGTTAAAGACATGAAAACCAAGATTCAGACAGAAAGAGGGGTTCCATACTCAAAACCATAGAATTTGGTTAGACAAAAAGAACATCTTGCAACAAATTTGCAAAAATATCAATCTACCAACCTGGGTGTAGCGTATGTGTACAGCACTGTACAGAGAACAGTAATTAAAAGCTTTCATAAATCTTAAAGTAGTGTCCTCACCACTGACTTTGCCCAGCCCAGGTGCTTTGTTCTTCAGTAAAGTGACCTGGATCTGAGGAATGTTGGTGATGTTGGCATTCAGGACAAACTTCAAGTCCACATGGCCCACCATGCAGGCCTTGGGTAGCACTAGCTCAAACACGTGTTCATCCCAGCTGGAGCTGCAGAAAGTACACTGGTCAGAAAATGCTTATACATTCAACTAGAGCCTTTGTACACCTTTCCATCAGTAGACAGCCATCAAAATATTTCATTTTAAAGCTATCTAACCAACTGCTGATTTGTAAAGGGGAATAGACTCAAAACCTGACTCACCCTCTACTGAATAAGTGGGATCCCAAAAAAACCTTTTCAATATTTATGATAGTAACTATGGTCCTAAATATGAGACTCTCTCACTCCCTAAAAAATAAGGAGATTTAAAACATTTTCTGCATTTTTTCCCGTACTATATTCATTTCAAAGCTTATGGAAAATTACTTTTTAAACTTCCCCCCAACAAATCAATTTAATTGTCGAAAACTACTTACTTGGTATTTTAATACTTATGATAAAGTTTTGTGGCCTGTGTTGCAGAACCTTCAGCCTCTATAAGACCAGTTCTATGTGCATAAAAAAAATGTAATGTACATTCCTGAATTCAGTGATTTTTTTATTCAAATGTTTTTAAGAAAGATGCTTGTGACATCTCAAATGTGGCTTTGATTTACATCTGAATATTCAGTCCACTTTGTAGAAAATACTAATATATATTGGCTATCGCTATTCAGCCTGTAAAAAATGAGGTAAGAATTTGTCCGTATCGCCGAGCCTTGAATTTTTTCATATGAGCAAGAGATTGCTGAAGAAATAATTAAAAAATCATTTGTCTTAAGATATGTGGCACAATTCCAGATAAGATCATAGCACAGTCTCATGGCATGAAGACTTGTTTAAAATACTTCATGCTGCTAGCAAAAAGTCATCATGTTGTAATGGCTGCGGGCAAACCTTTAAACCAAAGTCGGCTGTTACTATCAATTAAATTAACTCACTGAAAAAATGCTTTGACCACAGGACTACAATATAATCAATATTTTAAATACATTAAGAAAAATGCTCAACACACAGTACATGTGAATATAAGATGTACAGTATATAACATGAAACTGAAATACCCTGGTCGTGTACAAGTTCTGTGTTGCCCCCGTCAACCCATTTGTTATGCCTTGAAATATCAACACAGTTACACAAAGCTACCTATCACTCTGCAGCTTCCAGGTGCGGGTGTGTTGGGCTGCATCGCCATGGTGCTGCTGGTGAAGGTGCTGTGGGTGGCGTCGCTGCTGCTGCTCTTGCTGCACCTCCATCCAGCACGGTGGCACTGTGGCCGAGAAGCGGGGAGTCAATGTTTCAAAGCGTGTCAGCTCCACCAGAAACATCAGGTTCTCCGTGGTCAGCGGTTGGTCCACCAGGAGGTCAACTCCTTACACAAGTTTAAGGGGGATGGTGTGACATCAAATCAACAGTATCACACCAAGGCAAAGAACTGAACATTGAAATGTGAAATTCAGACACCGACTGAGAGTGTCTTGTGTTTGTTCTACCTGTGATCCCAGGGCTAGAGGGATTTGAGTTGGGCTTGGCTCCTTCAAGCAGCAGTTCAGCCCCTTTAGTAAGGGGGCCATCAATAAACATGTCTCCATCATCTATATCATCACACACGCCTCCAATTTGAAGGAAATGAAGTTCTCCACCTTCAGAGAAGAGTAGAAACAAAATTAACATCTACAAATTCTTACACTTTTATTCTGGAGTAGTTTACACCATCCGCACTAGGAGCCACCGACCTTTCTGAGACCGAGAGCTAGCTGGCGGGGAGAGAGTAATACGCAGGGCAACTTGTTTTGTTAATTCAGTTATGGAAAACATCAATATTTCGGAATTACCTATCAATATTGTAAATATTTAAATTCTGAGCCTGAATTTTTTCTCCAGAACTACACTACACATTCTTATGTTTTTCACTGCTGTGCTTTAGTCTGTATCCTGCAACATATTGCCCTTATCTTCTTGGAACTGTTCTTCTTAAGCCACACAAAGTATTTCAGATTTAAAGTAGACAAACCTGTTTCAAAACAAACTTTTTGCTCATCTGAAATATTTCATACATAACACAAACCTAAAAACAAACAGCCGCACATTTTTCAAATTATTAGGATAACAATGTCGACATGTTGTTTGTCCTCTGTCCTGTTGACAATAAGACATTACGTGACATTATGTGTCTTATTGTCAACAGGAATAAAAAGTGTCTCTCATAAATGGGCTCTACCTGGGCAACCTGCCCAGGTACGACTGCTCACATGGGCTGTGTTGCCCAGCCATTAATCAGATATAACAGTAAAAACAAATGCAGACGTTTAGATATCAGCACGTTTACTGTACTTTGTTGTAAACTCATAGATGAGTTTAAGTGCGTGAGAGGCCCTGTTCCCTGAAACCTACCGAGTGAAACAAACAAATCAATAAATGCTATGCTGGACTGGTACTGGGCTAAGCTGAAGTGCAAGTAAACAGGCCCAGAGCTAATAAAATTTGCAGAATGAAGTGACTACACTATTGTTGTAGAGCACAACTAAAGTAAGACTATGTGGCAACTCAATCAGAAAGAATATTAGAGAGAGACTGAATTAATACTTTTCATTTTGTATACTGAATCTCATTCAAAAAGAACAGAAGACAAACATTGTTTCATACTTACACTGTACTGTATTTTTTAAATTAAACAAAACAAAGTTAGATTAATTACAATGTAAGAGGTACACAGAGTAGGTTTGTAAAAGAAATTCAAACTTAAAAAAGTAACATTTATAATATAAGCTAATAACAGAAAAAAAAAGTATGCATTATATACTCTATAATATAATATCTATGATATTTTTCGATGACTGGATAAACAAGTTGTCCTCCTAGGCAAATAAGGTCCCCAGAATGCTGTTAAAAGCTAGGCAGGTAGTTA
>OMLP01001192.1:5456-27167 GCA_900302685.1 Spondyliosoma cantharus
CAAAAATTATTTAGGACATTATAACAACCGTGATGAAGGTTGTTGGTACTGAAACATTCCTGACCTCAAGTGAGATGAACCAGAGTGTCCAGAGTTCAATCCGAAAAATTGACTTTGTTATGCAGAAGACTGTACTCTGTGTTTATATAATTATAAGTTACGATCTGAAGCAATTAGTTCATTAACGGAACTTTAATGGCAACTATTTTTGATGACATCCTTTTTTTTTCTCTTCGGCTTCTCAGATGTGAGGATTTTCTGGTTTTCTTCTGTGACATTAAACTAAATAACTTTGGGTTTGCGATTCTGAAATGACGCAGAGGTATAAAGAAGCAAATGTTTATGTTGCTCGCTGTCTTCAAATATTTGCTGAAAGCTGACTTTATTACTTTCTAATTTCGAAGCACAAAAAGTAAACAAAGCTTATCACCATTCAAATTTTATGTTGCTCTAAAGCACATCTCAATCTGAATCTGAGTGCGAGCCAAATATGCACGAGAGAGTAATTCTCCTGTTACTTTAATCGATTTTAAACCTGCTCTCAGTCCGTCAGCAAATTCAAATGTCTCTATTTATTTCACACTGTGCTCGGAATGATACTTTTACCTGTTCCCATTTAGGACGACAGCATGGAAAAGTAGTCAGCAGATGCAGGAAGTCGTAATCATTTTGTGAGACGAGTGAAGCTCCTGTTGAGATGTTCACTGGGATTCCTTCACAGGTTGTCACAGGTCATAAAAGTCTGATATGAAGTGAAGCGCGTAAACATGAGCAGAGCAGGGGAAACAGAATGACAGGGAAGGAACTAACAAAAGTTTGAGTGCTAAACAGACAAAGATCCCTCGTGTATCTTAAACAGTGTTGGAGGAAGTATTCAGCCATCTTTCTTAAATAAAAGTAGCAGTACCACATGTGAAAAAAACTCAACTGTATTGAAAAGGAAAGGGAAACTATGTAAGTTGGAAAACAAAGGTTCTGACAATAGACTTCGTGTACTGATGCATTCATGTAAAAGTAGCATTTATTCTTATAGTAATATCAAGTATTTTAAATACGTGTTGGTGGTTTAATCTTTCACGATGGATCCCTTTTTAAGGTGACAAAAATGTTTTGCATGTAAAAGTTTACTCTTTTGTCCTAGAGTCCTGGACTAGGTGGAGTAAGCGGATTATCTGAGAAGTAAAGGCTGATAAAGAAGTTGTAGACTCCGATTGCCAGAATCTATGATGGTAATGTACATTTCTGTTAAAAACGGTTATGTAGAAACTTTAGATTTCTTTAGGTTCAGTTTCCTGTTTTCTGTTGTGACAATGCTCTGCTTTTGTTCTGGTTTGGTTAAGGTACAAAACCAGCTGGTTATTGTTAGGAAAACATCATGATTTGGATTAAAATATCAACACAAACGCAGCTGAGATACTCAGACTTCCTGTCAAAAATGTCAAGTTTTTGTTGCCACAAGCCAGGTTGTAAATTGTCCCGAAATCCCCTTAAAACGATTCAGTGGTTTCACAGTTACAAATGTTGTTGAAGGTTACAAAATTTAGAAATATTTAACTGCGGTCAATGACTTGTTAGCCTCGTCCCCTCCGCCTCCTGATATGAAAATCAGGTCAGAAAACACAAAACTTGCTGGTGATTTGACGTTTTGGTGGAAATGTGGTCCGAAGCCTATTTTAAGCCTAAATTGCGCAAAAGTCGGTTTGTAGAAATGATAACTGTCGAAATTAACTGTCAAACTTTAAAGTTTAAATATTTGAGATATGCGTATATTTATATCATGGTTCCAGTTGTGCTTAATTAATTTAACTGGATTATTTTTATGACTGGCTGTTTTATTTTTAAATAACTTAGAATAGAGGCATTTAATCTAGTCATTAATATAACATGTTGGTACTCATGCTACTTTCACAGTACTGATGTCTGTTAAAGGTCAACATCATGCAAGTGTGGAGAGGGGTTGGTAAAGGGTTAACGGTGTGGGGTATGGCCAGATTTTGAGTTTCTTCAAAAGCAAAAGTAAACCTCTCACACAGTACGGACACATGAATGGATCCTCGCTCTGTGACACTACTGCTCAGACTGAGAGGTGAATGATTTCTTTCTGTTTTTACACAACATTTTTGTGGTGTTTGTTTCCCCCCCGTCCGTCCGTCCGTCTGCCAACTTCAACTATGACTCTGCTGTTTCTTTGTTTCCTCTGTGGAAAGAAAACCTGCCCACATATTTGCTTTTGTTCAAGACGGGCCACATTTTTTCAGGATATGAAATTGTGCACCGACTATTTGATCTTGCTGAAACTCGCCACGTGACTCATGATCATAGAGGAACCCACATTTCCAAGTTACCATTTCAACTTCCATTCAATTATTAATTATTTGGATCTGAATCGCTTGCTGAACACATTTAAAGTCCCAAATATTAATGAGATTTATTTTAAATACTTGTGCACTGATATGAAACAAACACTCTTCAAAAGAGAGAAAAAGAGATCCACAAATAGCTCGACGAGTGCTGCTGCTGTAAACAAGGAGAAGCCTTTGATCAATAAAACAAAGATGCATTTTACAGTCTCACTTATAAATATAAAGTATAGAGATTACCAAAAGATCCAGTTGTGTGACAACAATATAAAAATGGGAACATTCATAAAACATCTCAATGTTAATAATTCATATAAAAAAAAATAACCAACTCACTTGATTCTGTGCTTATAACTGACAGGTTTCTGTCATCATGTCCAAATGTAATTAAAATCCATTTTAAGGCAAAAAGAGTTTATCAGTTTAAGACTCAACGAAGGTGCAAACTGAATCATAACGGAAAATCAGTAAAGATAGTAAACACACACTGAAGCAGAACTTTGTTAACATAAACCTTTCTGGCTTCCTTTCTTATCTACAATATGATCATTTGGTTTTCTGTGTTTTGTTTTTTTAAACAGAGATGAAAATTTCAGTTGTTTTCACGACATCAAATCCCATTTTTGATTCTATTTATATTCACTCTATTGTGTTTTTTTTTTGTTTTTGTTATCGGAAGCAGCTGTGAAGTGAATCTGAAGCATGAAATGTTGCAATAAACAACAAAGAATATGTGAATTAGGTTCCATCAACTGTTTTCCAGTTAAAAACAAGGGGGAAAGCGTAGTTTTATCAGAAGTTGGTGTCATAGGTTAAGTTACACATGGCTGTAATTAGAGCCAGAGTGATACATGAAGCAGAAGATGATTTTCTTTTTTTTTTTTTTTAAATCCTCAAGTGAGCGTATAAACTTTGTCATTTTTCATCGACTCGTTCCAACTGTGAAATGTGCATAAAAATAAGTTGATGGAAACACAGCTAGTGGCGTCCACCAATCCCGCACTTCACAGGCAAGGATGCATCTCACTGATGTTTGCTCTCTTTACACTGTGTCAGAGCTGTATTGAGCTACTGCTAATGTAAACTAAACATTTTAACTGCTACTTCACAATAAAAGCTTTCAGGTGGAGGCGTTTTAGTGTGAAAGGCAATTTTTCTTGTAATCACAGTTCGCGCTGGCTGCTACAAAGTAAAAAGACACTGGTCATTGTTTTTGACAGCTGATCATTAGTTTTTGTATTGTACTTGTATTTTTGGACTGTAAACAGATGATCAGGGAGCGTTTGCAGTAGCTGTTGCCACCTTACAACTTAAAAGGACACCAGAATAACGAGCCAAGTTGTCTGTCCGGGTGTTATGATATTAAGAAAGTCTTCAGAGTTGTTTGTCTCCCAATGCCGCCTCCGCCCTTCAACCCCACCAGCGCTGCCTGGGAGGAGGAGGAGCCATCGTGGGCTGCTCGATGTCGAAAACAGACCCCTGTCCCACTGACGAGCAGACGTAGTACAGGTTGACGCCCAGCATGACCAGTATGGGGAGGAAGGAGAGGCCGAAGCCGAGGCCCCTGATGGTGCTGCCCAGAGAGAGGCAGAGCCAGTAGATCAGCCTGCAAGCACAGAGCACAAATGACACGTTACACATGAGAGGGAAGCACTCGCACTCAGATCTTTGTTTCTGTTTGATGTAGATTCATAATCAGCTTGATTTGGATAAAAGAAGACAAAAAGATCTGATCACTACCCACATCATCTCACACCCACTCTCCCTTTTCAGCAGGAACATTAGGAGACTTAGCTCCTTCAAGTCTTTCATCCGTTTCTGTGTCGAGTGCGTGGCGACTCAAAGGATCCAGATTAACAACTTAATTGATGCTTTTTTTTACTCGTTTTCTAATTTTCCCTCATCATGCTTTTGATCCTGCCAGAGACGACTTCTCAGAGCCTACAGTCGTCACACAAACTCTCTGAATGTGGCTGGCATGGAGAGAATGGTAGATATGTTAAATTATATTAATTTAGATCCTGGGATGATTTGGGATCAATTGAGGAGCTGCCTGTCAACAACAGAAATTTGCATTTAAATGCAATATGACGAACACGATGACGCTGTCGGCCTGGTGGCTTCAAATTTTCTTAATTTTCTCAGTAGTTGTGCCTCCCAACGTCCTACTCTTCAACAACGTATGTGTTGTTGCATTGGTTTATCAATATACTGTAATGTTTTACCTCAATTTAACATTATTAGCACTTTAAGTTGCCATTGAACAGCCTTTTCCTTTGGTAGTACATTGTGCGTAGGACTACGGACGTTGTACGGTTGAGGAAATGTGCCAAAAATGTTCAAAACATATCTTACACTTAAATTGATATATATTCTTTAGGTAGGAATTATTTTAGGTGGCTAAAATATGTCTTGCTGGTTTCAGCAGTACAATGTGCTGCTTCTCCAGACCAGCGGCGAGATGACAGTGATTTACGGCAGGTAACACACCAACTAGGTAAGGCATACCTCCAACGACACCACATCAAAAGACCCGAACTACCACTTTAATGTACAATCCAGTGTAAATGTAAATGCAAAGGAAAAGACAATAATATGAAGAAGAATAGAAAAAGGCACTACACAAGATAAGAAAAGGGACAAAAGAAAACAGGATGTAAAAGATAAAAAGATTCGTCCCGGGAGTGATCAGACGGGTTTAAAACAAATCACCGGTTCAACCAGTTTATCTGGAGGTGGAAAAGGTGACTGTGTCCAGAATGACTTGTGTGACTCTCGTCTATCAGCGATGTGAAACTTTGCACAGTTGACTCAAAGTTATAACAGGAAGTTGCTCTTAAAAGGCCATGAACACTATCAGACAGACAGATTAGTTATTAAGTTACATTTTTACTCCCACACACAGTCTGTAGTGTAGACACTATCATTACCCTGAGGATATGTCTTTGTATTAATTAAAGCCACTAAACAAAGGCAGGGAAACATAACAAGGCGCACCTTGCCCTCAGCTTCACCAGTACAACAATGGGTAATGAAAACAGACCACAGTGTGTTGGCCATCTCAAAGTATTAGCAGACAGGATGATGCCGACTTGAAAATATTGTCATCTACATAAAAGGGGGCCGCGCAGAAAAAGTTTGGGAACCACTGAGGTCAAAGATTTGTAATTACTTTCCTTGGCTCAAAGAAAGTTTTACTAAAAATAAATCCTCCTAATATAAATGAATAAATACGCCTTTAAATGTGCCAAAAATATGATTGAAAATAAATACAGGCATCATTTAACATATGAGACATACATTTACATCTGTTTTTATCCAAATATTGTTTTAATCCCCCAATTTATTAACTAATGTATTCATTTAAAACGTATTTATTTACGTATTATTTTCTGTAGTCTTTTTCGTTTGCATTTGGCAAAATAAGAAGTCAAAAATGTAAAACAATACATTTACAAGTAAATAAATATGAAATATGAAATATGAATAAATGAATAAAAATGAAAATCAAATAGATATATGGGAATTAATACAAAGTTAAATAAAACAGAAATAATAATTTATGTGACATTTTATAAATTAATTAATGCCTACATTTGAAAAAGAAATGCAATATTATTATTATCTATATCTATGTATCTGAATTATTTCTGGTGTATTTAATTACACTTTACCTATTTATTTATTTATTTATTTATTTATTTAGGGTTAGCCAGGGTTAAAACTTAGATTTTGGCACTTTCAGTCCTCCATAAAGTTTTATTACTGATAGAAGTAAATGACTGAAACAACAGAAACACAATTCTTTACTATCTGGAAATTAAATGCGCAGCCTGAATTTTTTCTTTTTTCTCCCATTGAATCTCTGAAACTCACTCAAACAACATTGAGACTTTGACCTACGCACATCAGAATCATCTTCCCCTTCACTTCCATAGGTTTGAAACATACCTGCCAAAAACGAATATGATGGTGAGCAGCGGCACCAACTTCACCAGGTCCTGGCTGATATAGGTTGCCATGACAGCGAGCTGCAGGAAGAAGAAGAGGAAGAGAGCCAGCGATTCGTTGATGTAGTGCCAGTGCACCGCCACCTCTTTGTTCACCTGACTGCCCTTGTAGAGGGGCTGCAGGGCGCTGTAGCGCAACCGGGCGATGCCCAACACCAACACACCTGCAGAGACGCGAGGGTCAAGATAAACCTGGTTTTATTCTTTTCTTTCTACATCTTAAGTGTTTATTTCAATACATGACAACATACTGAAGTCTCACCGAGCAGGATGGGGATGATGGCGAAGAAGGAGCAGCGTAGAGTGTACACCACCCTGAGGGGGGCGCTCTTCAGCATCGGCGATTCAAAGGGAAGGAGGGCGTAACCTCCCCACACCAGGAGGGGGAAGATGATCCCTGCGGCCACCAGCGTCAGAATCACCTTCAGTTTCTCACCGCACAGATCATCACACATGTCTGAGGAAGAAAAACACAAGGATTATTTTATACAAAGTGATTTGTTTTAACTGTAATCATTACCTATAGATACTGAAGTCATAGTGTCATAGTCATCGTCTCAAGACATGTAATTACATCCGATTAAGGAGAAATGAGACCATGACGCTGCGCTGCTCGGCTCAGAGTGCAGTGACTCACTTACTGAGTCAGAGTGTGCTCAGCAATCTGATGTGCAACCAATTAATCAAATGAAAGCTGCATGTTGACGTTGTTTTTTTTTTGCATATAATAAATAATGTTAAATCAAATCCACAGGAGCTTATGTGTCATAATAAAATCAGTCCTTAGTCATTACCCTTCCTTTCTGTCACCTCTCTACTGTGTCACTAATAAAACACCCATACGTCCTTTTTCACCACTGACATTTTGACTGGTCACAGCAGGAAAAGCTCAGGTGCTACTGATTTGAGGATTAGCGATCGTGACATCATGCCGATGAGTGAGCGTGACCAAACCCAGGACCCTTCGATGGAATTCAAACGTCACTAAATTCAATATTTACACCTGCACTTTTTCTCACGTGACGCGCCGACATGTCTGCTGAAAAAAGGTTAGAAGTGAGTGCTGTGAAAACATCTGTGACTTGAGATTCACCTGACGAGACACATTGAACTCGCAACCAAACTGACAGACATGCAAACGCAAACAGTCAGCAGACTTGTATATTATGAAGAAGAAGATATGTGGTTTGTTTCTAGCAAAAAAAAGGAAAATCTTTTAACTGATGAGAAGCTGTGAAGCGACTTCAGGTTCACCACAAGCACTTGAGCGGTATTATCTGCTTTCCCATATCTGTAATTCAAATGTGACCAAAAGTAAACGAAAAGGATTCGAAGTCTTAAGCCATCAGAATCTCAGGAAGGTTGTCAATTTAAGAACTTCAAGTGTCCATTCACAAAACTAAAATGATGATTTTCAAACAATTAAATCAGGCCTGTGTTGGTGGCCATTGTCCTTCCAGGCTTATTAATCTTCAACATGTCAGCAAGAGAAAAGTCAGCTTTTCTACACAGAATTTAATCTTGCTCACACGCTGTAAAATATTACATGGCATCTTGTATTTTGACTGACTAACTTACAAAAATTGATTTTAATCAGCTACAGCTGACCTGCAACAGACAAACAGACACTGAAATGTACAGTGTGCAAATAATCCTGCTGCTGGATACAGACTTTTGACAGATTGTTAAAGGGATCCTGGAGAAAGACAGTTGAGTGTCGAGTCTCATTCCCAGGTCATCAAATATTTACTCTGTGGGTTAGTATTTGGACCAGCCAACCCAAAGCAACAGTATAATTATGGTTCTTAAAAGCGATTATGTGCAATAATGGACTGGTGAAGATGGTAACATTAATTAATTCATATTCCTATGTGAAGAGGTACACAAAAGACACATGTTGTGATTTTGCTTTTAAATGGATGTATATTATGACCTTAAAATTTAATTTAATGTGGCAGCCTAGAAACCCCTGTCAATTTGTGTGTTTTTTTTTTTGTTTTTTAAATTGTGTTTACATTCATCAGGGTTTAAACCAGAATAAAGCAGTCACTGATTACATTTGCAATCCCTCTCCATGCCTCTCTATTGTCTGATCTCGTCAATTCACATAAATTCTCTTTATGTTATGATTTCTCTACTTGCTTTACTGAATTCATTTCCTTCTGCAGTCTGGTTTTCTTTCTTGTTTCTGTTGTTATGTCATAAATATATTAGATGACATGTAAGACATGCTCAGGCTCAACAGATTATCTACCTTTTCAGTTTGCAGGAGTAATATGTGTATCTCAGTCAACAACTAATGAAAGTAATTCTCAATAAATATGGGCCCAGATGCAGTAGAGTCCAGTTTGTGTCTTATACTCACAGAACTTTTCGTCCTGTTCTGTCCACTCTGGGTAATAGTGCCCGGCTGACTCGGGCTCCTCCTGCAGCTCCTCCCTGTCGTCTCTCTCTATGAACAGCCTGCTCTCCTCAGGAATCTCTTTACTCGTTGGACGCACGATCGTGACTCGTGGAGTGAAATCCGGAGATGTTTTCTCTGAGATCCAATTCGACTCTCCGTCGTCTTCTTCTTCTTCTTCCCCCTCGTCTTCATCGTCTGCCAGCGAGCCCTCCCCTTTATCATCTCGCTGCACCTCGATCTCGTCATCCCTCCACTTCTCGCCCTCGGGCATGCTCTCCCTCCATTTGCCCTTTCTGACGCTCTCCGCGTCCTCCGACAGGTCCTGGCTCCCTCCGCTGATCCCCGTGTCCCTCTCTTCTGAGTCAGAAACTCTTTTTTCTGACCAGGCTTGATCGTCATTGTCCGTCTGAGGCGTCTTGTCTTTGTCTCCGGGCCACGGCAGAGTTGTGGGCTCCAGATGAGCTGAGCTGGTCACTTCTTCCTCTTCATCCTCCTCATTTAAATCCTCTTCTTCGTCTGTAATCTCCCTTCCTTCCTCCGTACTGTCACTATCTTGTGGCTTAATTGTAGCTATCGTCTCTGCGGCTGGATCGGCAGGAGGAACAGCCACCTCATCTGAGATTGGACCGCCCTGGCCAGACATTCTTTAGTTTTTAAATTCAACTTTCCTCTTTACTCAGTCAATACCTGCTGCTCCGTCGAGAGTCTGTTAACAGAGCTGCTTAAAGTTGCTAAAAAGTCATTTTTGGCTTCATTTGTTGAGTTTTCTGTGAAGGGGAAAAAAACAAAACAAAACGTGAGTGTGCCTTCAGCTTCACAAAGAAAATCAAAGTTCACTGTTTATTACGGGCGTGTCCTGACAGGCCAACACGCTGTTAGAGCAAGTTAGAGTTTGTACAGCTGTCACCTCAACCTGGGTTTATGCCAGAAAATTAGAGATTGCTTTTTGCTATAACAGGGCTCCAGACTAACGTTTTCATTTAGGGATTCCCACTAATACAAGAATGAAAGGTGCAAATACACGTTTTTTTCATTTTGATAAATTTCAGGCGCACCAGAGCTACCAATCCAAAAGTTCAGTCGCATTTGACAGATATTATTGGTGCATGTGCGACCACAATAGTCGCACCCTGGAGCCCTGTATAACCTGTTAAGCCTTACTGACTGGTGAACAACTAGACTCCCTAACACCAAAACAATTACAGCAATAAATCCAGCGAGAGTTAAGATTAGAAAAATTAGACATCAGATTAAGTCTGATTATTTCAAGGAGACAACAGCATGACATCTTCTCCTTTTTTCACCACTGTTAATAAAGTCAAAACCATTTGTTAAAACAGAAAATACTTTGCCAATCAACCAGATAACTGTTTGGGCTATATAAAAGAAAGGATACAGAAACTTTTTGTTCTATAAAATGGGAGACACAGCGAGATCCTCCCAGTGGCACTGGCAGGTCGTGGCACCGCAGTGGCAGTCTGCGGCAACCTGTGGCATGTCCATGGCATCTCCTGGCACCCGCTCGGCAGTTCAGTGGCATTCTTAATATCATCTAAATATATATTAATATATATTTAGATAATATTAAGAAGTACAAAAAAAAAGATAAAATGTGCAAAACTTGGCACATTAAAATGTGTAAACAAGTAGCTGATTTTTCCCTTATATTTTTATTTTGTATTCATCATGACTCTTTGTTTTGCACTTCTTAATATTATCTAAATATATATTTATATCTGTTCATTTAGATAATATTAAGAATGCCACTGAACTGCTGAGCGGGTGCCAGGAAATGCCACAAACATGCCACAGGTTGCCACCGCGGTGCCACCACCTGCCAATGCCACTGGGAGGATCTCGGTGCTGCTGTAAAATGTGTCCACAAACCAAAAGATATTCAGTTTACTGACATAGAGGAGTAAAGAAACCAGAGATAGACAATTTTCACTTGAAAAATCCCTCAGACTGAATTCAATCGCCAACTGTTTTGATAAATGATTAATTAGTTTGACAACAAATCGATTCATCTTTGCAGCTCTACAAGAAATAACCAACATTACCAACACTGTTAGGCTTGGGATGCTGGGGGTCGATGGATATGTTTGTGCCAGGCTGATACAGATAGTGATTGTTTGTACATTTGCAGCATGGTGTCAAATTTAAGAATAAGCAGTGATGAAATGCAACTAAGTACAGTAATATTTTTGGTACTATACTTTATACCATTTTAAGCTACTTTATACATCTGGTACACAACATTTATTTGATCATTTAAGTCAGATATTTCCGCGTTGAAAGGCTATAATTTGTGACGTGTAACCAATCAGATAATGTTGTGGATGGGACATTGATTAAGACCAAAGACTGGTGACTCTGCAAAGAGAGGATGCTTCATGAGAGCCAGTATAAATCATTTTATTGGCAATTGAAAAAAATGATTATCAACCCTGATAATTGGCCCGGCAGTGTTAATAAGTCTGTCTATAATTGTTACAGATGAATTTTTCAATTACATAATATACTCTGATGTCAGCGTGGGGATATTCTCTTGGACTCTGAGTTGCATAAATTCATATCGCACACATAAAACACTACAAAGACAATCAAACCAAGTTACATAATTCACCTGCAGAACTACACATAATAATACAGGACTACTGCACAAACCCCAGCTGCTGCACCTTTTTCACCTTTTTACCTCCCAAAGTTTAAAATACCAACAATAATGTCTCTTCAAAAAACCTCAAACTGTCATGTCAGCAGTTCATGAAACACGGAGCCTCTTTAAAAACGTGGCAGAGGGATTCATTTACAAATCAAACGTGATAAGAGATGATGGGTGCTTTAAAACACATCACATTCAGACCAGCCACGCTGCAACAAAACTAAGAACCACATGTACATCTGAATATCAACTTCCACTACTTAAAATTAGTTAGGGATATTTCAGTGTTTCACTTGATCTGAATATCTACTTTGTGTTTAGTGACTTATTTATGGTCCCCCAAAATTATGCGACACTCAAACGCATTTGAGTTTTCGTTGCCTGTCCATGCACACACACGCATATGCAGACATAAGTCATTTTTGAGTCCTGCAATTTTTCCAGGTGTGTCAGACACAGCTCAACCTCACCTTTGAGATATCTGTGCGGCCAATTATTAACAGAAAAACTAACAGATCAACAGATACATTTCAGCTATAAAGTGAGTAAAGGAGCTGTATCAACACGGCTGCATTCCTGCTCTCTGAAATACACATGAGACAACCTGGACTTTGTCACAGGCAGCAACAACAGCTGCTGTAAAAAAAAAAAAAAAAAAAAAAAATGAAGCTGTGAAGCATTGCAAATATAGATTTAATGTCTTTAACCACAAAAACATCCCTTGGAGAACTACTTATACTGTATGAGTCTGGTTAAGCAGAGACTTGCAGGTGTTTAATGCTGACTTTTATGCGGTATTTCTTCCTCAGAGTCAACTTTATTTAATTTCAAAGTCCTTGTCTTACTTTTCCTGTTTTTAATCACTCCTTAATTAATGCCTCACATTACTCTACATACACTGGGGAATCTCCAGCCTCTGCACACTCTACTGTTGGAGCTACCCATAAAGGAATACCTGTTTGTTTACCAACTTTTATAGTCCAAAGTTTGTTTTGACAAGTGAAGGTTGTACAGAGCCGTTCTTAATCCCGTGTCTACACTGAGGTGGAGCTCATTAGGCCTGCTGTGGTGCACCGCAGGGAGGAATGTAGTCTCGAGCTAAAGGCTAAAACTTATTTAGCATCTTTGTATTTATGACCGAGTTTTGCGACAGTTAAACACATAACCATATGTAAACAAAATTGTAATGGCGGACGTACCTGTTTTCACCCCGAAACTATCCGTAACTTTTGTGTAAACGCAGAGACGTCAGCAGTGAGGCTGTTCCTCTCAGGTGAAGTGAAAAGTTGCCCGGCAGGTGTGACCAGGTACTCAGTCCATTCTCTGAACACAAAGCAGGAAAACCGTGAAGAGGTACCACTCTGTTTTTTTTTTTTTTCTCCGCGTACAGAAAAACGTCACCGCCGTTTGTCGACTTTGACGTCACTCCGTTTCTTCTTCTTCAATGGTAGCAAAGATTTCTTATCTGCTTCTCTGTGTGGGTGCAAGCGCTTGAAAAGGGCCTTTAATGGATCCTGGGGGGGTCCAGAGAGGCAATAAATAGATAAATGTGCTCTCAATTTAATGATTTACACTCACTCTTGTTAAATAACTAGTGCTCTCACTGATATAGTCCTTGCTCTCCAATTAGCTCAGTGGTGCTGATGCTTTAGCTAGGCTAGTTTTTGATAAGCTAATGTACATTTTTGCCCCCAAATGGTGACTTGTGATCCCTTAATTTAATAAATTGGGTTCTGATTTCATCATGCTCTCACCTTAATAATGTTATTGATGTTGTCATTTGTGTGTTGACTGTATAATTCTTGTCCTTGTTTTAGTCATTTGTGAATTAGCCAGTAGCTAATGTGTTTGTTTGTGGTCCCTTTAGCCTCAATCATGAACTCATTTTTGACCCAATTTGAGTTTTTTTTTCCTGATTTCGCTTTTATGTTTTTTTTTTTTTATTTGAACTTTATCCTTATAGCATTTTTCTAGTGTTTTCATTTATACAATGGGAAATCCTTTATGACGCGATCACCATCATCTAGTTTGAATATTAATTTCTATAAAACTTACTCAACCAATACAAACTGTGAAAATGGTGTTTTAGAGTCAATATGACAAAATTGTATGGTATAGATTTATAGAATGTACGCCCCACAACAACTTTTATTTAACAGGTAGTGGTCTTATTGATTTGTACCTAATAATTTGAATCAG
Organism: Spondyliosoma cantharus; assembly: GCA_900302685.1. Classification (NCBI taxonomy): domain Eukaryota; kingdom Metazoa; phylum Chordata; class Actinopteri; order Spariformes; family Sparidae; genus Spondyliosoma; species Spondyliosoma cantharus. The sequence continues at coordinate 19,095 of OMLP01001192.1, forward strand.
TCAAGCGCACGGTTTAACAGTTGCGCTCTCAATTTATCGCAAATTTTGTGTTGCTAATTTGTTCGTGTGCTTAATTTCAACTCAATTTAATAATTTATACTATCAATTGTGTTGATGATCGACCCCCTGGGCTCAATGCCTTTTTCTCCAGCTAAAGTATTTTCATAAGTCACCTTCTAGTCTCAATCATTAACTCACTGACATGTTAGTCTCTACAACAGACTAAATCATTTTCCAGCCCTATTTCAATATTTTTTTTCTTTTGTATTCTATATTCGGCATTTTTTTCCAATAACACTTTGTCCTTGTACAATTTTTCTACTGTTTTCATCTATATGTTACAACGAGCAATCTACACTCATGCCATCACCTTAACCATCTTGTCTGTCAATGTTAGTACAAACTGTGAAAGTTATGTTTTTGAATCAGGAAGATGACAGAATCGATTGGTATGGATACAGGGTTCCCAAATGTTTAAAATTAAATGGTGGGCCGTAACCAAAATCAGACACCTATTCTATTGTCATGATGCAAAATCAGTATTAGGGCCTCCAGTTTTCTAAACTGTCTGACATCCTGCACTGTGTCAATCTTTCGCAGTGCTCAGACTATGAAAAAATTATAAATTACCCAACATACTTAGAGACACTTTACACTACTTTCATTGAAAACATCTGGTGGGTCAAAGTGAACCTTATCACAGGTCAAATTTGGTCGACACTCCCCACTTTACCCAACCCTGGTAGATTTATAGATGTTATGCAAAACAACTTTTTTCGGCAAAGTAAAAAAAAAAGACATCGTCATCTAAATGCCTAGAGGCACTTTATTTATTAAGTGTTGACCTTTATCTTGGTCATCAAGTCACATACCGGGACAGTACGTTGTTACTTTTGCAGTAAAGTAAAATTGCTATGGAGCACACAGCTGAAATGTAAGTACTAAACACATAAATTATACTTAGATCATATATAACATCTAAATATTAAAATACAACTCTCCTTTTGTTATGATAACAAAATAAGGCTACCGCTCCCCTAAGAAAGATTTCCACATTTTACTACAAGAAACCTGAAACATACAGGTTTTATAGTTTGGAGTGATCCATTTTTCAAAACACACGCAACCTTTATTTCACATCAGTCAAGTTATTGGACAGGAATGGTGAGGGTGGAGCTGCCACCCACAAACTATAATAAACCTAAATACTACCTGTGACTTACATCATGACATCATGTAAACTGAATGTAAACAAAGAACAGAAGGTGACACCACGCTGTAGAAAATAAAACAGCAAGATCAACATTTTATTTCATAATCTCACAAATTATTGACTGCTTGTTAAAACACACAAAAATCCAAATATGTCCACTTAAAATAATGTGACTTCATAAAGCCAAATCGAATTTCAATGTGATTTTTAAACTTTAAACCTCCATTTTTGTCCTCATCTCACATTCTTTTTTTTTTCTTTTTATTCTTTTTTAATTTTCATGACAACTTGACACACAGAAGCACAATTTGGCATTTCAGAACTTCAATTGTTTGATCCAACCATAAAAAGGTGTGTTAGTATCAGTTCAAATGATATACAAGTCATGTCACACAATTTTAACACTAGGTGCTTGAAAACAGGTAAAAGAATATCTGTGAAATCAACTCAACGAACTTAATTTAACTCAAAAAAATGAATTTAATCTCATGACAGTCCCAAGTTATTAAAAAAAAAAGGCTTCACAGTTACACGTAAACATTTAGAGGACAAGGTGAAATAACTACTGCGACTGGATAACAGCTCGATTAAAAAAAAAATGTAAATGGTACATGTGGAGCAGGAAATCTTCAGGGCGACTGTGAGCATTGAGAAGGCGTTTAATACGGAGCTTTCTGTTCTGTTGAGGAATGGATGTCACCAAAGGCTGATCAGTGCAGGACAGTAACCGATAGTACATTCAAAGCTTTGGCAATTAAGGCGAAACAAATATGAAGACATGACGAAACTGTAAAAATGGTATTGAGAAAATGATGTCATCCCTTTGATAAATTCTATCTCAGACTCTCCTCACAGACACTCAATAACCAGCCGAAGTGAAGCTCTATTTTGTCAGAATCTTTACCAGAACAAAGAAAAGAATCATTCTGAAGTACAGTGACATTATAAGAAACACAAACTACTAAAACAAAGCCTCATTCAAATGTATTTTGTGTGGGTCTAGTATCGATTATCCTCCGTTTCTGTTTTGAGCATTTTCTCATGTGCGTGCCATACTTTTTTTGACCCCTTGGGGGAATTGGCACATCAGCATATCTTCACCTTTAAGTTGCTTTGACTCAAACATTTTCTTATTCATACATCCAGCAGTTACAGAGAAACACTATCATGTATCTGGAGTCATGTTTGTGTCCACCAAGGCTGAATCCAAATGTCCATCCTGTCCGTCCAAGTCTGCAAGCGCACAAGGGTGCAAGGCTTTATAAGCTGTAAATAAATGTATTTTGATTACCTCTATAGCATGTGATGTTTTTGAATATTATTTCTGGCCATCCATATCAACTCCTGGATAAAAAGAGGACTGGAGAAAGTCCTGGATAACTTGCTGGTTTGGACAGGAATGTGCCCGTAATGTCCAGGAATCTGGACATTTGGATGCAGCCCAATAGTCATTCTCTTTAAGCTCTGTTTTTGGTCTCTACCAACTCTTGAGGGAAACATCGGACCTTTTAGCGGACAACTACTGCACTGTCGTCACCATTTTAAGGTTGTTCATTTAAAAAAAAATAATCCGATGACCCTGAGGCAATTTAGTTACCCCTTTGTTAAATGCCAATCTGTTGTTATCTTATATATGAAAATCATTCTCCCTTCTCTTCCTGTGAAACATTACATTATTTTGAATGAATTATTTTAAACGTGGAGGGAGACGCATTTACGCAATTGAGATTTCAGTTGACTAACTAACTGTTTACATCGTATAAAAAAAAACACTTCACTTGACAGTGGGTTTTGGCTAGCATAGCAGTATCATTAGGAGGAGTGTGTTTGGATACGAGTTGGTGAAAACCTTCCTTATACTAAAAGAATGTGACTGAGCCTTGTACCAGCCTGTATTTATATACTAGTTCATCGTAAGGGAGAGAAACTGATGAGAGAAAAGCTGAATAGGAGATTGCACTGAGTAACTCAATGTTGACGTCAGGTTTTCAGCGTTCTTTAACATCACTGTTCGGTTTTCTCTCATCTCTCCGCCAATTGTTTGGACTATTTTTTTTGCATCCAAGGTCATACTCGAGCAAACGTTTTACGGTTACAACTGAACTGACAAACACTACATCTTCAAAGTTAAATGAAAACTGGACTAATCAGAATGTAATAATAAACTCTACATGCCAGTTCTAGTAAAAGATTATTAGTACTACGACTTACTCAGATGGCAGAAAGGAAGTATTAAAAAGAAAAAAAAAAGAAATCAAGCACAAGAAAAACAACATGAACAAGTTAGTCAGGAAAACAGGTGGTGCTGAATTACTAGCCTACCTGACTGACAAAAAGTTAAAAACTTGTGTTTTCATTGACAAGATTGTATTCAATGTTTAAAACAGCAACTACTACAGCAACTTTTTTGGTCAGACCGGGATCGTTCATCAAGCCTGGTTACTAACTTCAAGGCTTGCATCTTGAATCGTTTCTTCTGTATCCTGCTTGATGGGCACCGTGTCTGTTTGCTGCTCCTCTTCTACCGGCTCTCCTTCGCACTCAACTCCAACAGCAGATGCATCAACCTCTGAATGGTTAGAGAGTACGCTGTCAAGCTCTGCTTCAATTTTGCCTTTATTTTTGTTGCCTGAACCTTTGGGCCGTCCCCTTTTACGTGGGGTGGCTGATTCACTTTTGGGAGTACTTGGAGGAAAGCCCCTTTTTTTGGGCGATCCATCACTGGGGCTGCGTGGTGAGGATGGAGAAGAAGCCCCACTCTTGCGCAAGTGAGCACCCCTCTTGGTCTCTGACTTGCGAGGACGACCACGACCCCGGCGAGGGCCTGGGGGAGTTCCCTCTGGAGGATCAACACGTGGGTATTTCCTCGGCCTTCCCAGCGGCTTCCATACTTTTGGCTTGTTACGTTCCACATTTGAGAGAAGAGGGTATTTCCTTGGTCGTCCCCTTTTGGCTGGTAGTTTTCTTGGTCGACCACGCCTCCTAATTGTGGACGGGATCGCTGTTTTCCGAGGTCGGCCGATGCTTACATGAACCTTACATGAGAGGCGATTCTTGTTTAAAGAGCCTTTAGGTCGACCTCTCCTCTTATATTTAGAGGCATTTGTGACCAGTTCTTGTTTTCTTGGCCTACCCCTTCCTCGCTTAGGGACCGTTGAGATGTCATTCGATGAATCTGAATCCACCGTCACCTTCCTGGGCCGACCTCTTCCCCTTTTCACTGAGTTTAGATTCCCATTAGCTTCCCTCTTAATGGTCACCCGTCTCTTCAACATTGTTGTCTTATTGAGGGACCCTTTCGGTCGACCTCTTTTTCTCGGTGTTACAGAACTGCCTTCATTCTCTTCTTCAGTCGTTACACTCTCCAACTTGCGCTTTGTAGATCCTTTCGGTCGACCGCGTCCCACTTTTGGTGTATCGGAGCCACCATTCGGTAAGCCTTCACCATCAGACTTTTCAACAGTGCTTAAACTGAGAGACTTTCTTGGCCTGCCTCTTTTCTTAGGAGTATGGTCTGTCGTAGCAGAGTTTCCATCACTGGTCTGTTTCTTGGATCCTTTCGGCCTCCCCCTACTCCGAGGCGTTTGCACAGAATTATCAGCATCGTCATCTCCTGATCCTTGCTGCTCTGTGTGTTTTATGAGTTTTGGACGCCCTCTTCCCCTTGGAGTCTGTGTGGAACCCCCATTGGAAATGCCTGAAACCAGCTCTGTTAGGTTAACGTCCGTAACACAAACCTTCAACTTCTTTGAGCCTTGCGGCCTCCCCCTTCCTCTTTTAACTGGACTGATGTTAGAAATGTGTACACTGGTCTCTGCCTCATTGTTAGCAGCATCTCCTTGTTCTGTTTGATCTGCTTGTTCTGTCTCGTCCGTCCTTATTTCCTCTTCCATACTGTTGACGTCAGCTTGGACTGCCAGTGAGGCTTGCCCCTGCAACTTGAGAAAAGAGAAGCACAATTAATACCTTAAGTTAAATATTAAAAGAGGTGCAAAACATTATCATGACTGTGAAATAATAATTTTAAAATGTTGTCGGGTCCAAAATGATTGTTTTGTTTATGGCTGTGTAAGAATTCTGGCAGTAGGTTCCCTCTTCTAACAAGGTTTGTGAGCCAATTGCACATAGCTGTTGGTATCACTTAGTATTTGTGCTTCATCAGCAATCAACAGTCTTGGTAGTTGCCAGTTTGTGTAAAAAAAATAAAAATCGCGTTGGAGTTCTACAGTATGCGCCTAGCTAGCATTAGCAATATTAACGTTAGCTGGAATTACCAATGTTAACAAAAGCTAGCTAATGTTCAGCCACTTGAGATGAATCGAGCGTCACAATGGTGTTGTGATGTGAATGAAATGGGATGCCACATTTAGTGTCTGAATGTTCAAAATAACTGTTTCAAATATTTTTATTAATTTTCAAAAAACAGAGGTCCAATACAGAACAATGCAGTTAAATATCCAAGACACAACCCCCTCGAAAAAAAAAAAAGGAAAGAAAAAACATACAAAACCCTGCAAAATGATACCCCGAATGACCCACTTCACCCTCACCGCCCCCTTTTGCCAATCCCACCCCCGAGTGCTAAGACCCATGCAGAAGGTCAGGAGGCCTGCTCCTTTTCCAGGAAGGAAATCAGTGGTCGCCAGATCTTTTCAAATTGTTGAGTTCTGTTTTTTATAGAGTATCTGATCCTTTCCAGATGAAGGGTGTTTGTCAGCTCCGTCAGCCATCTTTTCAGTGTGGAAACCTCTTTCCCGTTCCAACACATTAGAATCAGCTTCTTAGCCGAATGTTCACAATAACAATCAACTGATGTGCACATTTAGCTACTGAATATTAATAGGGGTTAATAGGGGATATTAAAGGGTTTAAGTGTGACAGAGCAAGACTTCTTTGGTGTTGCACAATTTAATTTTGAATGTAGAGCTGAATGAATCACAAAATGTGGACAGAATAATAGTAAAGTCGTGTCATGTCACAATCTAAATGTTTCCTGCTTTAACAAAAGCTGCACGAATCAGGTAATACATTTTCCAAACCAAAGATTTTGGATGATAACAAGAAGTACAGTGAAATAAAATAGCTGTAATAGTTTTTATATATACGTTTTTGTTCAACCCAAGTAGTAGTATAATTGCTGTAGTAGTTGTAAAGACTCTGTCTCTTCTTTCCTGTGGCGGCAATATGCCGGCAATATTTATCAGCAAAAATTAAATATTCATGTTATATGTCTACTATATTGGAGACATGATTTAAAGGTATTACAGACCACATTAACATTACTATGATGAAGTAATATGTTAGCGTACACATTTTAAAGGTTGTTTCTGTAGCAAATGTGCTTAATCGCTGACACATATCTTATGAACCTATAACGAAATTACTAATAGTCTTTTGAATGTATTTATTTATTCATACAATCAATGCAGACCATTAATTGCATTTAAATGAACCTGTTCACTTATGCTGACACAATGATTGGTTTTAAGTCATTTTAAGCCTATTTTTACATTTTTTTTATAATTCTGCACATTACCTATATCTACAAATTATACCTGTTGGTATGGCTTATAAACATTCTCCTTTTTAGTAAAGTTATTATGACTAAAAATGTAGCTATATATATTTGCTAAAAAGGCAAAAGGGAACAAACACAATCTACATAAACAACCTAGTTGTGCATATTTTTAAAAATTATTTGGAAAGCAATTAATAAATGTTTGTATTTTTATTATTACAGAAAGGATGGGTTTTGCAAGGTTATGTCTATTTTCTGGACTACAATCTTTAAACGGCGGGAAGGTGTCCGATGAAGTGTCCAGGATGCTAGCAATAACACGTGCATATTAAATATCGCTGCATGCAACTGATAATTGTAATATCTTGCGCTGCGATCAAAGATCAAAACATATTCAATTCATTTTAAAATACTATAAAACACCATGCATTCTCTCCTGTAGCTTAAAGACTGTAAATGTGGTCTATTCGGGCCTTAGTAACCAGCTTTGACTATGGACCAGATTGTTTTCCAGGTAATAGTCAGTTTCAAAATCGATGGCGATGGAAAGTGAAGCTAGCGGTTCGAAGCGGATAAAAGAGTGCAAACAACAGAGAGCGTATCTCACCTGAAGGAAACCCTCTGTAAAAATTCAGCTTAATTTTCCAAAAATTATTGATTCATCTGACAGCCCCGTACAGTGAAAGTGCGCGTTTATTGTTGTTGTGATGGCTGTTTAAATTTGCGGTCACTTCCGGGTTTCCGTGACGTTTAGGAGGCTCTGAAGGAAACTGTGCCACAGCGTTGTCGTTCCGCCTCAACATCCAGGCTGCCTCCCAGGCTGTTGCTGTGATTTCTCACACATACAATATTTATACCCATTTTAGCTTTGACCCTTTTTAATCTTTCCACACTGCTGTCCACATCAACTAATTCCCTCAGGTGTGATTTCTTCTATTTTCACTGCAAATTCCTTGTCTTTCTTTCTTTTAAAAAAAAATAATAATACTGTTTTTCTTTTACTTGATACAGGTAAAAACAAATAAACACATGATGATTAATGAAATACAGTATATCCTCACAAAATGACAAAAAAGACAGCTGGACAGGGGAAGGAAAAAAGTTAAATTAATAAATTACCATAAATTGATAAAAAAAAATTCCAGCATCACTACAGTAGTTAATATAATTACATTGAATGAATTAAATCATACATTATTTTGTAGTAGTGTTTTTTTTTACAGTTGTTTTTATATGCGTTTTAAAAGTAGATACTCATAATATATATAGTAAACTAAATATTTATTTTGCCTTACTTTAAAACGGAATGGAAGATCTACCAAGCTTCGAACAAACTTAAGGA
>OMLP01001194.1:2167-13335 GCA_900302685.1 Spondyliosoma cantharus
ATGTATGAATCCACCCAGATTCGGTCGACTGTGACGTGTCTCTGCAGAGACACGTCACAGTCGACCGAATCTGGGTGGATTCATACATTTCACACCCGCTTGTTAATTAAACCTATCCTCACATGCCTGTACCGACACAAAGCAATGAAACGTGATTAGATACCGAAACAAAAGACGAGCTTTGGAAAATGTTTCCGGGTAAAATGGCATTAGCCCTGGTCTCATTCTGCACCAGTTAGACAGCGTACATAATCAGGATTAACTTTAGCATGATGGGGCGAGAGAGGGGGAGGGGGAGACAGAATTCCCCCTCAAAGTCACTCATCCTGGTGACAGATAGCAGCTCTGGCGTGTTGATTACCATGTAATGAATGCACAAGAAGCCCCTTTGAATTTAATTGTTTCAGTTCTATCAAAACCTGCTGAAGTCCCTTTAGTTCAGATATGTGCTCATGAATTTCTGGTCGGAAATAAATATATGAATGTAATGCTGAAGATTTTTGTGTGATAAGCTTTCATTACAGTCTTCTGCAGACATGCTCGTCTCCTCGGTTATGGTATGAGATAGATAACGATATGTCCTACTTTTCTTTACTGCGTGTGTTAACGGATATATACCGACATGGAGCGTTAATTTCCCCTCATTTCTCCCCATTATGGTGATGAGTTCTTGCTTGATTTAGCTTTTAACAAGAAACAATGTATATGTAAACACATATTCACAAAGGGCAAGAGAACTAATTTACAGATAAAAATGTAAGAACACAGCTAAACAAAGAGATTGCAAATATAAAGGTTCAGTGTGGAGGATTTGGGAGGACGAGCAATTATGCTCTCATTAACGTGTCATCACCCTAAAACAATAATCATTCTGTTTTTGTACCGCTGGGTTGTGGTACTGATGGCACGTATGCTGGGATGTGTTAGGGATAAGTCACCCTATCTACATATGTAGTTTTTTGTGCACATAGTATATGTACTGTATAGTCTACTCAGAATTCCACCTGACCATGAAAAGATATGTCATGTTATTGTAGAATGTTTCCACAAAATTTTAATTATCTGTGATAAATAAGTACAATAATGTAATTCATTATTGGAGTTGCTTCACAATTGTTACATTTATACCTCTGTGCGGTGGAGTGTAGAAAGAAATGGTTCTTTTGTCTGATTGTTTTGGAGCACTCGGTTGATACTAATAAGTTACACCTAATTGTGTCATCTCGGTCTTGGGAACTTGAAAAGTGTAACAGAACGCCTGTGTTACACACGGTTGGTGGAGGAGATGAAGAGACGAGGGTGGATGGGTTTACCCAGCAAGAAAGTCTAATGAGCTCTGAACTTAAAGTGTTTGATCCAGTGGAACTGGGAGTTCAAACAGTCTGAATATCTTGACCATTTTTGTCATGTTTACAATCTGTCCTCAAGTCACGGAAATGTATAATACATTTCTGGAGTCACCACTGCTACTTCTCGTGATTAGACCAACTGTCCGGTGGGTTAGGTGTCATGGGGCTTTTCCTGTGATGAACGCTGCAGATCTTCAGGAACAGGCTTGTTATTGAAGCCTGATGGCGATCAGCGCATTTCTCCTCTGATCAGCTCTCCTCCTCTAACTTGAGGAGGACAGAAGGCTTTTCTTCACACTCACACTTCGGCTTGCTGTGAAGTGACAACATGCTTGGACTCTGCGTGGTTTTGAGTAATTTCTCAGTGTGGTGTGAACACACACAGACAGACAGACACACACACACACATGTAAAGCATCCGGGGTCACGTACACCAGGATTACAGACTTGTCCTATGTGTTGCCAGGCAACAATGATGACCAATTATCTGCTGCCTATCTTGCAGTGAATGCTGTCTACTCAGTGCACTGTTTACAAGTCTCCCATGCTGCAGTGATGTTGCACAATGTTTACTGGTGCACAGTGTTCACCGGATGTGTGCCGAGTGTGAATCTCACTTGTGACAACTATGTCATCAACATACTCCGTCTCCATTAAAACACAGATCAGTGCCATAAGCAATGTTCATACTTTCAGGCACTAGGTCAGGGTGCGCAGCTGTTACATAACACACCATCATATTGCCATACAATTTTTGTCATTAGTAGCTTGTGAGTCCTGCAAGAGATTCATTATACTTCACACAAACTGTTGACGCCAAGCTGGTGACATGACCTGAGGTTATCTGTCGAACATTTCTTGACACGTTCCAACATTGACTGAAGGGCCTGGTTTCTAGCTCCCTCTGCAGTCTATTTAACGGCGTGACACTCAATTGCTTAGTAAAGTCCTTTAGTGCATGGTTGTAACTATGAAATATTCTATAAAGCTCTCAATACATAATACACACAAATCCATTTCACTTTGGAATATTCAACTGATGTCTTTTATGTGAATACCCTTTCCGATACTACATGGGAAAAAAAACAGTGGGGACCTACGTCATCTTACACATGACTGTACTGATCAGTGATTCAGAAAAGTGTCAATCCTGTCTCAACACACTGCGACTGTTCTAATAAAAGGCATTCTGTCAACAGGTGCGACAGCTAATTAGAGCTAAATTAAAAATAAGCATCAAATACAGCAATAAAAACATCTTTGGCACTTATGCTCCTAGGTGTAAATCCCCAGATGATCAGGGGGACATACTGAAGCACACTTCAGCCAGTTAAAGAAAATGAAAATGATGAAAACTTAGCCTTGATAAAAAATAAATCTTATGGTCAGTGATAATTATGAAAAAGTCAAAAATGTGAGATAAAACCCCAAACTTTTAAATAAAGACAAAATAATGAGATAAGATAATAAAATAATATTAAGACTATATTTGACCATTTCTCTTTTTTTGTTTTGTATTAAATTTGTCATATATTTTTAGATATTATATATTTTTGATTTTATTGTCCTGTGTACACATGGTCTCAATTAAAAAGGAAGCAACTTCTGTCATTTGGGCAACCCGTATAAATAAAGGTTATATGAATAAAAATAACAAACACATTAAATAAGATTTACACTTTTTATTCTTATATGAATGTATACTAGATCAAATTTGACACTGATAGCTGAAAATAGCTCTGTATGTTCACATTTTAAAGTGCAGTGCAGTATATACAAACACCCCAGAGAAGCCTCACCCTCGGAAGCTTTAAGAGCAGCGCAACAGTAGCTTTCATCCCTCTACTGTAAGACACAAGTCGGTTCCTGATTTAATTAATTTCAGAAAAAAACTAGGAAGCATTTTCATCTCATGTTTGCTTTGTCGAAGCAGCGACCATCATTGTGTGACAAGTCAGGTGTAACCAATACAGAGCCAGATGGTAACGATAAAAGTCAACTAAATTAACATCAGTGAACAGCACACAGTACTGGCTTTGCTGTGTTTATCGGCTGATGAAGCAACTACTACTGCTGCTCCATGTCGTTATCATTCTGCAGAGCTTTCATCGCCAGGCCCCACAGAGTGACACTGGAGACAAACTGGCCCTCACTGGACCTGTGGGACCCACTCGTGGGCCTGCCCGAAGTAGTAAGCGAGCTGCAGTGACTGTCTGTAGGAGGCAGGAGGTAGGGCCTCCCCACCAGACCTCTGCCCATCTCCACTGACATATTCCCGTTCTCCACATAGGGGCCGTACACCACCTCCTGAGACAGGTGGGCTTTGCCCAGCTTCATGTGCTCAGTGGCAGTCAGGGCTGCACTTCTCTCCTGGTGGCTGGAGGAGAGAAGGTGATGGGGTACCAGTGAGCGCAGCTCTGGAAGTGGAAGAGGGGTGGGGGTAGAAGCTGAGCTCAGGTGCATGCTGGGAGGTGGAGTCTCTACATGTGGTGTTGGCTGTGGCGGTGAAGTAGGGGGCGGTGAGGGTTTCTCTAACCCTCCATCCGGCATCATGCTGGGGAAATGCTGCTCACGGGCTGCAGCGGGAGGTTTAATGTGGCTGGCGGGTTTGGGGAACGAGGCCGCTCCATCTGAGCTCTGAGGTGGATCAGAGTTGTCGGTGACCGGGCTGTCAGCTGGAGCCCCCTTGCAGTGCATGTTGCTGTGCCTCCTCAACAGAGCAGAGCGTGTGAAGCTCTTCCCGCAGGCGTTGCAGATGTAGGGTTTCTCACCAGTGTGTGACCGTATGTGACGCTGCAGGTCCCCCGAGCCGACGAAGCACTTCCCTGCAATCATTAAGAAGACATGCTGAAGGATAAACACTATGCAATAATTATTGGCCATAATAAGGGTTACAAAAATACTCAAATATATGAAACTGAGGGAAGTTTCATGGGGTTCACTTTTTTTCTATACATCTATCTATCTGTCGCCAAATCACCCTTCTAAAGAGATTCATTCATTCAGAGTCAAAACTGTTATGCACCCGACAGCAGGAAACGTCCACAAATCTGAATATTTGTAAGAAATAAGGAAACTGACAGAGACAGCTAACAGTCAGGATTAACACAAAAATCTTATGCTTAGGAAGTCTAGTACTAAAAACATTAACCAAACACAAATAGCAGTTAAACTTTGCCCATGGTGTGATGACCAAAAAAGGTTCCTCATGGAACAGGTCCAACGTGTGCATTTAAAGCTAGAGGAACAAAATGTGGGTAATTTTGCACAGGTTAGATCTCTGTCATTAAAGTAGGATATTATTGTCATTATTGATTCATCTGCTCTTTATTTTGTCGTTTAATCATTTTGCTTATAAAGTGTCCAGCAATAGTTAGAACGTGCCTATTTATAATTCATTGATCACAAGGTACTAGCATCAAATCCCACATGTGGTCTCACCCAAAGTCCAAAACCTCAAGATTTACCGTTGTTATGCATGGAAGATAAAAAAAAAAGCAGCAAATCCTCCCAACTGAGCTTGTTGAGCTTAATGACATTAGCGACTAGATTATCAAAATAGTAGGGATGAACAATATATGGGATTGGAAAATACATGGGAAATGTATATTAATATTGATACATTAATATATTAATAAAGGAGTTTTTTTTAGTTTAAGAGGAAGACAACATTCAGAATACATTCCTCAACCGTCTGTGTTTTAAAACGACAAATCATACTAGAGCTTTAAAATGTAAAATGATCCATCTTTTTTCACTACATCTTCCTATTATAATTATCCATATTGTGCATCACTACAAAATATCTCCAGATTTAATTTCTGACAACTGACGAATCATTTCAACCTCAGAAAAGTGTGTTTTGCAGCCATGTCCACAGTTGAATCAATGTGAGTAATGCCGACTGAGACTGTTCCTTACCACAGGTGGCACAGCTGTGTGGTTTTTCCCCAACGTGGCGAGCCTTGTGCTTCAGAAGCTTTCTGTGCGTGTTGAAGGATTTTCCACACTGATCACATGTGAATGTCTTGTCTGTGCCGTGAGTCCTCTTGTGCTCCTTGAGGTTACTCAGGTTGTTAAATCCTGAGCAACGAGACAAGTACAGTCAATAAAACAGCAGTCTTTTCATTCAAAATGTGGTACAATTTTCCAGCAGGCCCTGTGAACTAAGCAGCTAATATAAATAATTTGTAGAGGTTTCATTTACCTCGACCACATATATCACACAGATGTGGCTTCTCTCCTGTGTGGACCACTTTGTGACGATGGACGTCCCCTGATGCAGTAAAGCTAGAAAACACAGAGCATCATCAAATCTACCAAATCAGGGTAGATCGCCTAGTTTTGGAAACTATCAAACATTTTTTCTTAGTCAAAGGTGGACACTGAAACACACAATAAGCAAAAAAACTGGCCAAAATAACTACACAGTAATATTAATGAGGGAAATGGAAACATGTAGTATCCTTACCTTTTACCACATAACTCACAGATGTACGGCTTCTCTCCAGAATGTCGTCGCAAGTGAGTCTGTAAATTCCCAGCCTGTAACAAGAAAATCAGTTGGATACCTCAATAATAATTTCCCCATCTAAGGATTACTGTGGCTAATCTGAATACCACACGACACGATACCTGCGAGAAGTTTCTCCCACAGACATTACACTGGAAGGGCTTCTCGCCTGCAACAAAGATATTGTTTTGAGTCTGGAAATGTTGTGACAATTACATCGAGATCATTACTGAAATGCATATCGTGTGTGATTGTGCGGTACTTATAAACAGTAAGTACCGGTATGTGAGCGCTTGTGCAGCTCCAGGTTGCTCGGGTGTTTGAAGATCTTCCCGCACACATCACAACAGTACTGCTTGTGTCCTGTCTGCTGCGGCGGCTCTGGCACACTCTTCGAGCTTTGCTCCTCTTGGTTCACAGGTGGAGGACTGGGAAGTTGTGATTCTGCTGGCGTCTCTGTCACCTCCTCCCTGTCTGCATTCAGGCCCTCAATGGGAGCCTCTGAAGCTTCAGCCTGGACGACAGACTCCTCTTGATGTCTCTCTTTGGGACAGCTCAGAACTGGTTCACTGACTGACTCGGCAAACATCTCCTCCAGCGCCTTCTGAGACCGGAGGTAGTTGTATTTCTTCAAGTACACAGCCTTTTTTGGCCGCATTGTCTTGTTGAGCATGGAGTCTGCTGTGTTAGAGTTGGGTGTGTTTAAGTTATCTGAGGGTGTTAAAGAAGACACAGGGTTCTTTTCAACTGCTGCAGATGTGCAGGCAGGAGTTGGCTGAACAGTGTTTCCTGAACATACAGGAGTGTGGCTACTTCCCTGGGTGACCCCGAGCTGACACTGCTGCTCCTCCACCAGCACCAACGGACATGGGCCCTGATTTGACGCTGCACTATTAGACTGAAGTGCACTTTGTTTGAAGTACTGCTTACTGTAGAAGTTGCGCAGCTTGTAGCCATGGACAAGCTGTTTTTCAACAGGTGCCTGAGTGCCGCTGGCTGCGTCACAATTTGAGCTACTATTAGGAACAGAAACAGGCATCCTTTTGCTGTTTTCCACGTCACTGCTGAAGCCAGGCCTCTGGGTCTCAGACGGACAGTGGAGGTCAACATCATGAGGGAGACCGCTCCCCAAGAGGCAGTCGTGCTCGGAGCTCAGCATGCCTGGAAGGGAAAATGACGGGATCTCCACTGGTGGAGGACAAGGCTTGAGGAAAGCGTTACACATGCTCTGAATGTTTGGAACTTGCAAACACTGAGCAATGTCCAGAAGTGCTTGAACATTATCTTGGTTGACGTCAAGATGGGAGGTGTACATGTAGTCCAACACTTGGCCGATGCCGCTGACATCCTGGATGACCAGGTTGAACACCTCATTCTTCTGACTGGGGGAATTTTGGAAGAGAGACCTGTAAAGATCAAACGTTGTTCTTTTTACACAGTGTTAGCAGAGTATAATTACCTATTCGCTGATGTTTTGCTTAATTACATATATGAAGGCATAAAGGCACCTGAAGTAGGAGCTGAAAGCAGCCAGGACATTTTTGTGGGCTTTGAAGCAGACACCTTTGACCACCAGCATGCAGTCACAGAGCAGCCCCTGAATCCTCTGCTCCTGGAGCTGCTGCAGCAGGTAGGAGCTGTGGCTGGACAGGGTGTCCATGGTCACTCAGTTGCTGGATCACTCAGCTCACACTTCTCCATCAAAGCAACTACCAAAGGGGACAAATCATGTTACAAACAAAACGAAGTCAAGAGATATTAATGACAGCTCTAGATTGTTAGTCATTGAAAAACAGGTTAAATAGTGCCTGCAACACTATTCGGGTGATAATATTGATCTATATAATTCAACCACCGCGCAGGATCCACTGTAACTGAGCTTCGAGACCACTCATGCAAAAATTGGACACAAACGGCTAGCAAGCTAACCAGAAAGCTATGCTAACCGACCACAGCGGTAAACTGCAACGGTGAATTACTGCAGCGCCAAATCCGTCAAGAGTGACATTTTTAACGAGGAGTATAAGGCCTAAACATTTAAGGTTCCGTCAGGTTTGTCATATAAGATGAGTTCAAACCTACACCTGAGCTGTCCACCTCTTCTTTGGATGATGGGTCACTTTTCGAGGGTACAAACGTCACCTCACTTCCTGGTACGACCCGTATTCCGCGCAGCCTCAACGTGAAGCAGATGAAATGAATGAATATGTTTTATATTTTGAAGCAGTTATGGTGTAACATAGTATACCATGTCAACGTTCTGCAATAATTAAAGTTGCTTTACGTATTTGGCCCCTGAATACGAAAAAAAAAAAACCCGTTATACTTGTAACTTTGTATCGTTTCCACCTTGGTCGGAACTTTCGTTCATGTGGATTTTTACACGGAAGACTTTTAGTGTAGCTATCGAATGTCGGTGTGATCACGTGTGTTTTGAAAAAGTTAACGCGCATGGAAAATCCAAACGAGTGCAACGTCGCGGCTAGCAGCCTTTATACGCTTGGATAGCCCTTCACTTCCTGCATATCACACTTGCTAGCTCTTTGTAACGAACATTAGCTTTCGGTTGAGTTACCATAGGGACATTTCGTAGCGTAAGTAGATCCGCTTGAATCAAAGTGCCGTTAAAAAATGGTGTTCTTCACCTGCAACGGTTGTGGTGAATCGCTGAAAAAAGCCCAGGTGGATAAACATGTGAACATGTGCCGGGGCTGCCAGGTGCTGTCCTGCATCGATTGTGGAAAAGACTTCTGGTAACGGCCGAGTTCCTACTTTCTTCTTATTTTCCGTTAGGCTAAGACAAGCTAGATAACCTCTTAGCATTAGCCACCAGACTCACAGTGCTCCATGCGTGCCATGTCATTTCTGTGTGCATGTTAAACAGGGGTGATGACTACAAGAACCACGTTAAGTGTATCAGCGAGGATCAGAAGTATGGAGGCAAAGGCTACGAAGCTAAGGCGAACAAAGGAGATGTGAAACAGCAGCAGTGGCTCCAGGTACAATGCAGCAGAGCAGCGCCCATTGCTGTTACAGTTCTGCATGTGTGAATAAAGAAAGTTGTTTTTCTAACCTGGTGTTTCTTCTCCTGCAGAGAGTCCATGAAGCCATGAACAAACCTGGAGTCAGTGCGAAGCTAAAGGATGTGCTCAGACAAGTCAGCTCCTATGACAACGTCCCAAGAAAGAAGGCAAAGTTTCAGGTTGGTGTGTGACGATATCATGTTATATTGATCACACTGTGTGACCAAGAATAATTTCTTCATGTGCTGTGTTTGTGTAGACTGACCCCTTTTTTTTTTTTTTAATTTTCTGTTCTTTTCCTCAGAACTGGATGAGAAACAGTCTTAAAATATCGAACACCAGTCTTCATGATGAAGTGTGGGACATCATAAATGCGGCTGACAATGTAAGTTGCTCTGCTGAAAGGTTACACATATATTTTGTTTGACTGCTTCTCTGCGTATATTAGTCAGTGTGTGTCAGCATAGATCTTCCTTCTCCTGTCTTGCTGTAATAAATTCTGTCACAAGTTTCCCATGTTTTCAATATCCCTGCCATTCCTTGCCCACCGATCATCTGGCAGGCTCCTGAAGCCGCCCAGGAGACTAAAGAAGCCAAACAGACAGTAGCTGAAGTAAAAGTGGACACTAATGGAAATGAGAACCAGAACGTCCATCCAGATGTTGAGAAGAAGAAGAAGCTGAACAAACGTGAGCGTAAAGAGGCCCGTCAGCAGAAGAACGGGAAGGCTGCGAAATGTGCTGAAAAGACAGTTGCACAGGAGTCAGAAGAAGAGCAGGCGAGCAAAAAGAAAAAGAAGGACAGAAAGCGGAAGCATGAGGAAGATGGAGATGAGGAGCAGAATGGGCACAGTGCTGAAAATGAGACATCCGGCAAGAAAAAAAAGACAGGTAAAACTGTTCTGTACAGGTTTACCCAGGATCTGTTTCTTGATGCCGCTCTTCTCACGGGATTATTGATTTAACCATTGTCAAGTTTTTCTTTATCTGCTTGTTATTAGTAGTTGTGCAGCTTAAATTAATACAATTTCCGTAATGATATGAAAATGTGGAATGGCTTAATGTTTGTTTAACTAGCTTTGTAGAGTTGTTTTGTTGACCAAATTTTAATGACTTCTTTTTTTTAAATGTTGATAAATTTTGTGTAAGTGCTCAAATACAATGGGCTTTATTGAAAATGTGCTCATGTGCTCTTATGATGTTCTCTATTATCTTCGTTAATACAGTATTTTATTAAATGTTATGATAATATGTTAGTATTTATCTTCATATGCAACTGTTTCATTGCCTTTCCTTCAGTTGACCAAGCAGCAGAGGAGTCAGAGGAGACTGGGGATCAAGCCGTTCCTAAAGGTAAGATGGTTCACTATCTGACTTTGATCGACATCTTTTAGGAATTTTATAATGGTGCAAAAGGAGAAATCCACCAGGGGTCAGTGTTGCTTCTTCTGTTGACAGTGAGTTAATGGACCTCTGTGCCTTGTTTCCACTGCATGGTTCAGTTTGACAGGACTCTCCTCGCTCTTTTCTTTTTTCTAGTGTAAAAGCTGTGGATAATTATTTTTTTGGTATCAAATTGGTCCAAAATGCAATGTTATAGGGTGATACTTCATGTTTGAGCCAAAACACTGCATACAACTCATTGGTCAGAGAATCATCACTGTAATGGTTACTTGCGCAACGAATAACAACTAGAATCCTCTCGTCTGTCTTCTGTTTCCCAAACTGTCATGTGTTTTCAGCAGTCAGCTGAAACAACATTTGTCTCCTTCCAGTAACTAACAACCAATACTTTGATATCCTCCATTTATCCTGTGATTGTGTCTTGTTGAAGATGATGTCACAAGCCAGATTTGCGTGGTGTCATTATGACGATCAGAATCTCGCCCATGTTGCAATGAGAGTAGAGCCGAGCTGTACCATTTAATGCTAACGCAGCTCTAGTAGGGATGTGAGTCTCCTGGCAGCTCAAAATTCAGTTCTGATACAGAATTATTTAACAATGCATCAACTTTTTGAAGTTGATACATGATTTTTACATTTATTATATGCCTGCGTGCTGACAATACCAGTGGCAGGATGCATTATGTTGTAAATGCGTTATCTCAAGGACTTCTTGAGAGAATTTCTTCAGATTTCGCATAAATATGCACTTGGATTCAAGGATAAACTGGTTAGATTTTGGTGGCCCTGCTTAGAATGTTTACACGACACAGATTTATCTATTTTACGCTTGACTATCCAGTTGATTCAGCCATAAGAAATGTTTGGCCTAGTTTACAAA
>OMLP01001211.1:12872-26664 GCA_900302685.1 Spondyliosoma cantharus
TAAGCTTTTTTAAGCCATAGGGTATGAAAATCTCTGAAGCCTGTCAACCACAGATCTTATTTCAGTTCTTACCGAAAACCCATAAAAAAAAAAAAATGTTAAAAAACATTGACTTTGAGATTAAAAGTGCAAAAATGTGAATTTAGGACTCAATCTATCTAATCTCTAAGTAATCGACATGCAATTATGAATGTAGCTGGACCACTGGCAAGCTACTGCAAAGGGTAATATGTGGTTCATCATCATCATCATCACCATTATCATCATCATCATCAGTGGGATGTTTTTTTTGTTTGTTTGATTGCTTTCTTTGTCACTGACAACATGTGACAATGTTGATGTGATGTTTTAGTCCTGATGGTGTTTTCAGGTTTCCAAATTATTTATCACTCATGCAGGCCACAAAGCCTGGAGCTCAGTCAGCACAGCTGGGACTGAGGGACGTGCACACACACATAGACACACACACACAAACACACACACTGGTGCAAAGATAATAGATGTCTGAGGATGCCAGAAATGCTTCTTTTGCTGAAAATCTGTTCTCCTCAAATGAAGATAGCAGATTCTCACGTCTCTGGGGTCTCATTATACCGATCTATACTTCTCTACAGCCCTGTGAAATCCTGATCAATCGATTAATCGCTTCTTTTTCTGCCACTTTTCTCTGCTACCTCTGTCCCAGGGTTGGGGAAGAAGGGCAAAGATCAGGTTGATGCCTGAACGGTTATTAGTCCATATAATTGTGAACGCTTTAGTCAAGGTTATGAGAGCATTGCAGAGGTAGGGAAGGTGCGCTCAGAGGCAGTAAACAGCGCAATTACACTCACATGTATGTATGTTCACCCTCACAGATTTATTATTGTTTACAGTAGACGCAAAGGATATAAATCTGACTTGTGTCAGTTTTGAGTCGCAGTAATCAAACAATGTCTCCTGCAATGTTGGGTGAATATTTCTTCCTCAAATCCACATTTTCTAAACATTTCACGTACTAATTAAGTCAAATCATCATTTGTATAGACTACACCTGCGGTATTAGATGACAAATGGCCTGCAGGAGCTCCATTTGACCCTCATTAAGACCTCACCTAACACCCTGCTCTTTGCCTGTAATGGTGCCTCAGTGGATCTCTTATATCAATGTTCTCTAATAGCAAACACTCTGCTCCTCTGTCTGCTTTAAGCATGATGGATGAGAATCAGCATACAAAACACACGCACGCACGCACACACGCACACACGCACACACACACCATTAGCCAAATCCCCTTTATCTTCTCATTTATCACAGACCTGTGGGTCTCCGGAGCCCTGGGAGGAGAGAGTGAAGAAGACTTCAACTCCAACTTCCTCGAATGGCAAGCAAAAGCGGTGCCAGTTGTCAGCACCGTGAACATTTGGATCTCTTTGTGTTGGATTGAGTTTGGAGGAGTGTTCGGTGCACTGAGCCAGTTGAAAGGGTGAGACTTGCTGCCCATGGCACCAACTGAAGCTAGGAGTGGCAGAGGAAAGAGACACAGCAGAGAGGTAAATTTCAGAGGAAAGTTTTATTTATTTGTATTTAATTTTACTTCCTACTAAGGTACATGGTGGCTATATGATTAACAGACCTGTCTACAAAAGAAGGACATATAATGTTAACTGCATATTACATCAGAGTAATATCAGGGCTGGAAAGTAACTTGTTTTGAGGTACTCTAGCAGCCTATATAATTTCTGCTACATAATACTTCAACTCTACCACAATATGAGTACTGTATTTTTTACTCTACTACATTTATCAATCATTTAGGTTACTTTCAGCAGTGAAGGAATGTACCAAAGTGCAAGTTTTTAGACACTTTTAACTTACTTTGGGATTTCCATTTTCTGCTACTTCCACTCCACCACATTTTGTAGACAAATATTGTACTTTTTTACTCACTACTTTTATTTGATAATTGATGTTACAAGTTACTTTGCAGATTACCTGCTGCATCAGAGCTAAAGTAGCATATTTTAAATATAATATAATATACAGTATATACATACATGCAAATATGATACTAATAATAAATATTTTCGGTACCAGATATTGACTTAATGATTACATTTAATATCAGATAATTGAATAATTGTATACGGAAGTATGGGTGACTTTCTCATTTATCAAAGTAATGTTTTAATATAATATCTTTACTCTTACTCAAGTATGACTTCTGGGTACATACTGCTTTGCAGATTCAGATCATTAATATGAATATTAATAAGCAGATAAATTATGCTTATTACAGACTACAATAAAAACTTCATGGACCCTTCACACACTTGTTTATAAAAAACATCAAAATGAGCTCTATCTGAGAAGCAGCAGCATTAAAGTGATGTACACATCAATGCATCAGTAATTATTATCCAATAATATATTGAATTCTCTTTCTTTAATATTCTGATATGGGCCATTTTGCATAATGAGTATATTGGTTAATACAATTCTGAATGCATGACATTGAAACAGTATTTCTACCCTGTGGTATTTTACTGAAGTTAAATATCAGAGTACTTCTTTCACTGCATCATAAAACATATACACATGATAAAAAAAAAATGGTATTTGCGTAAAAGGAAAGATATCATATGAAATATTAGTTTGGGTAAAATTGAAAGTCCCCCTATGATGAAATAAACACATTTTAAAATGTGCTACAGTACTTTTGCTCTGATGCAGCATGTAATATGCAAAGCAACAAAGTTATAAAATAACTGTAGTGAATAAAAAGTACAATTTTCACCTCCAAATGTAGTGGCACATGTACAATGTACAGTACTCGAATAAATGTACGCAGTTACATTCCATCACTGCATAAAAGGTTTGCAGACAGTCTCGGGCTGTGTTTCATGTGTTGTCATGTCTGCGTCAACGGCGCCATCGTGTGGTTGAAACACATCAAGCCACTTAATCTAAACCATCCTGCTTTGAGTGAACGCCGGCCTTAAGCTGCTCGTCTCCTTCCCTGTGTCTTTCTTTCAGGTGGCTGAACCTGTGAGCACGCCTTCTGAGTCGTGTAGATGCAAGGGGGACCTCGAAAACATACTTGGTATTGTGGGTATTGTGGGCACATTTCTCAACCTGCTGGTTGTGGTGTTAGTGTACGTCTACACACCTATATGACATGCCTGCATACACGCTGGTCATGGATGGACTTGATGCTGTTGGACGGTACGGACAGATGTAGAAATGGGAAATCTTCTAATTGATAGATGGATGGAAAGGACAAATAGAATGACGGGACAGCGTGCTTTGTACATAGAAGAGAGTTCAAGTCCTACAATACACTAATACAAACATATCAGGCCTATTGTATCAGTAGCAGCCTATGATATTGTTAGTGTTGTGGATAATTTACTGGTATTCAGTCTGATACAATCAACCTCTGTAGATGTAGTGGCAAAATATACACAACCACAGAAAATTATTTTCGTACTCTTTGTTTTCTGTCTGTATTTGTTGTTTTACATTGTTCTTTGGAAATAAATGTATATTTCTAACCAATTAATTTAAAGCGAGAATGTTCTTTCCAGTCGTTTCGAGTATCTTCACCTTTACCTTCATTCAAAGCAACATCTGTGAAATAACCACCAGGGAAGCAGCACACACTTTTTTTGGGGCTTCTTTAGCATTTATTTGATACGACAGCTGAGTGACAGGAAATAGTTGAAAGAGTGAGGGAAGACCTGTCCACTCTACCAGGTGAGCTATCAGGGTATCCCAGCACACACACACACTTTTGACAAAAGAAATGTATATGACTGAGATATATTAATTTTACACAAGGCAGAAAAAAGAAACTGCCTCCTTGACCTTTCACAGAGGAGAATACCACAGACAGCAAAGGATGTGACTTAAAAATAGTGAAACAGTGTACAGTGGTTTAAGAGGTTGTTTTGAGTTATATTTATATTTACAGCAGGAAAAAGGGATATTTTACACATTCATATGTTGAACGTATCTCAAAACATGAAATGATAGAAGCAGTGTTTTCCTAGAATACTACTCTTACACCTGTACACCTCGAACTCCTGTACACCTCGGACTTTCAGTTCCTCTCTGAGTCCTGCCACCAGCAGAAGTTTGTGGACGACTCTGCAATTGTTGGCTGTGTCAGTGAGGGGAAGGAGGAGGAGTACAGGGGTGTTGTGGACTCCTTCGTCGAGTGGTGTGCAACTAACCATTTGCATCTCAACTCCACCAAGACTAAGGAGCTGCTGGTGGATTTCCACAGGAGGAAATCTGCCCCCACACCCATCTCCATCACCGCCGTGACTGTGAATGTCCAGGATTACAAATACCTTGGAGTATACCTGGATAACAAACTGGACTGGGCCAAGAACACTGAGGCTGTACAGGCTGAGTTCTGTCTTTACAAGATGGGCCAGAGTCGACTCTATGTATGTAACATCATGCTGAAGATGTTCTACCAGTCGGTGGTAGCTAGTACCATCTTCTTTGCTGTTGTGTGCTGGGGCAGCAGGCTGAGGGCAGCAGACACCATTAAGATCAGCAGGATCATCAGGAAGGCTGGCTCCGTCCTGGGGGTGCAGCTGGACTCTTTGGTGGTGGTGTCTGAGAGGAGGATGCTGTGTAAACTGCCCAGTATCCTGGACAACAACGCTCACCCTCTCCACCAGGTGCTAGCCTTGAGCAGAAGCACCTTCAGCAACAGACTCATTCCCCCCAGTGTAACACAGAACGCCAGAGGAAGTCCTTTCTTCCTGTGGCCATCAGACTCTATAATTCATCTACCTCCGGTCGCAAGAGGGATAGTGGAGACACTGTACCCTGAAAATATGTCACTTTATTATTTTTTTTAACCAATTTTCACATCATCACTTTATTTTACCACTTTACCCAATCACTCCTTATCACTTTTTAAGTTTGTGTTTATTTTATTTCAATTTATGCTGCTAAACTGCACTGTGCGTATTGTTGTATATAGTATATACCTACGTTTTACTGCAATTTTTGCTACATTTAGTTATTTAGTTATGTTCACTGCAGTACAAAGCTGAGCGTCTGGGCTGGAGCAGCTCTCTGCTTCTCCAAACTGAGGCTGCGCTGATCGGCAATTACGGTAGGGAACAGACCGACTAATCCGAACTATCCCTTTAACAGAAATATCCCCGGAGCTTTACACACAGGACAAAGAATCATCATAGATAAATAAATACATATTGTGTGACTGTTAAATATACGTATCTGTTCATTTGTGAAGGCACTGCTTGTAAACAATGAAGTAAAGCCAACATGCTGTTCTTTCCAGCTTGAATCCTACTCTAAAGTTCAGCGAAAAGATATCCATTCATAACATATATATTTGAAAACATATACTGGTTTGTTTCTTTAACGTACAGGAGCAGTGTTATTATTTGGATTATTGATGTCTATATCAGGCAGAATCTGACAGCTGGTGATGATGTCGATCTTCTCGGATACAGCCTTTAGGTCGTCAAGGATTAATCGGATGCTGTGGGAGGCGTTGATGATGGCGCTCTGCGAAGCGTTCAGCTGAGCTGTCGCACTTTGCACCTTTCACACAAACAATCAGAGTCAAACGTCCACAGCAACAAAACTACAGAAATGAGGAAATGCTGCTCACATTCAATTAGCTGTTACAAGATACTTATCACAGGATTGTTGTCAATTCTGACCTACTCTATTAACTATTTCAGTATTACTCAAAATTGTTTATCTAGGTAGTTTAGTAGGAGGAACATTTCTTTAGATTTCTATTTCTAAATAGTTATCATATATCAGTTTCATGTACATATCTCACATTTTATATGTTTTTATTTTAAAATACTCTCAATTCTTGTCATCTACTCTCTATTTTATACTTTCTTAAAATTGATCTATTCATCAACATTTCTTTTCTTACAGGTGCATCTGTAACGTCACCCAATTGCCTCTCTCACGGATCAATAAAGTATTTCTCTTTTCTACTTCTTCATGTGTCTGATTACTTTTCTTTTATGAAGCAGAATGTTACGTGTTCAAATATTCTTAATCAGTGCAGCGGTCTTTGTAGTAAAGATGTAGTATAGGGCATCTATGGTATGAAGTATCGTGAGTAAAGCACATCTGCGTACCTCTCTACTGGCACTGCCATAAACCTGCCGTACAGCCTGTCCCACGTCAGTATACAGCCGCATGTTAGACTCCTGCAGCTTCTGCTGTAAGAGGGTGTCACCTGGAAACAAAGTCACATACAGAAATGACTGAGATCCAAACCGCCTTCCTACAGTTCAGTGTGTGGACTCAAAGGTCCACTCACCAGTTTTTTTCAGACCTTTCAACCACATTCATAATAAAATTACCAATTTAGTTCAGAGTATTCTGTCACATATTATTTAAAATATTGTGTCATTTTGTGTCCTCACCATGTGGCTTGTGTGTCGGGCTCGGCCGGTCCTCCACTATTGACTGTATATCAGGATGGTCCCTAACCACTATAAGTGGAGGCAGGTCTCTCCTGAGTATCTGAGTGCTCTCCTGGCTCACTGTAGAGGCTCGGTCCGTCTGCTCCTCCTCACCCTCACTGTCTGTTTCAGACGCCTCCCCAGGAACCTGAAGGCATCCAAAACCACAAAGCACATTGTAGCTCCGTGACGACAGCCTAGATGGGGACATTGCTTGATGATAATGAATTCAGTTTAATCACACAAACACACACGCACGCACGCACGCACAGAGGCACTGCCTAAAAGACAACCTTGGTTCCAGCTGTGGCAGTTTGGGGAGAAGGCATGGAGGTGATGTAGACCTCATCATCAGAATCTGTCTCAGAGGCCTCGCCCTGCACCACTATCTGGTACCTGTTTGACATGACTGCACACACACACACACACACACACACACACACACACACAACACGAAATGTCGTTAGCTACACTGAAACAAATACGTGTTATTATTGTATGTAAACAATCGGAAGTGACACAGAGAACAAAAGGTTGCCCCAATTCTGCTCTCAGTACAAGATAACTTAATATTAGCTAAAAGCTCAAATTAAAAAGAATACAGTTAAAAAGGATAAAACTGTCAAACCTCCTCTGAGATGTCAAACACACAAATCACATGAGCAATCAGGAAATAGCTTGTTGTCCGCAACCCAATCCGATCAGAGATATCCGGTCATGTGATACGCGACGTCTCATAACGCGATTGGAAGAAACGCGTTATGTACTCAAGAGCTCGTTTCATAATGAAATCGGCGTACGCCGGATATGAACTTGTGCGCGATTTTCTAATGTGTTTCAGGCACCACTCTGGAACATATGTTGTATTGCTGGATGAATCCTTTTTGCATGGCCTAATTTTTTTAATAGCATATTTCCTACCACCAAGGGGTACTTTTCACGTTATTTAAGGGGGTTGACTACTTTTAACTCCGCCTAAATGAGTCCTGAGGAGTATCCTGGTATTAATATCAAGTGCAACCAAAGAAGCTGACTTGTTTACGTCGTGTAGCCAACACTCATTACAGGTACAGGAGTGTTAACGTTGTTTTATTATTTCTTATAAACTGCAACCTATGACATACATAACGTTACATGCATTATACGTTTTCCTCACTACCTCTCTTATGTCGACATAAGAAAAAAACTGTTTATCACCGCCTGGAGAAGGTTGCTAGCAAACACTGGCTAGCTGCTTTTTGCTAGCTATCTAGCTAACGCTAAGCTACCTGTAACGCCGTTTCGTTTTGTGTTTTTGAGCACAGCTAGCTAGATAAAGTGAACCCGTTTCCTTGTAGCATTGTACTGGGCTATATAATCCCCTTTGTGTGTCTGTCAGGAATGGCAGACGAATCTCTGTTTGACTTTCTCCATATGGAGATCGTGTCGCATGTTTACAAGGAGCAGCAAGCCGGTAAAGGAGAGATGGACAACAAGGTGTGTTCAGTTAAGACATGAATCAGTCAGTTGACACATAATATACACAAGAGCTTTAATCGTGAGTTACACGGTGGTCTGGATTCACGTTGCACCGGTAGTCTCAACATGACCATTTACAGGACAGATCATAAAAATAAACATACACAACTAATTGTTGCCCACTTACTAATTAAACCTCTTGAATGTCTTCTCCTCAGGACAGAGCTGTCTGTGTTTCTGTCCTTGAAAGTATGGGCTTCAGGGTGGGACAAGGTCTCATCGAAAGGTAAGCAAACACCCTCATACTGTATGTGCAGCAGTGAATGCTGTGTGACATGCATCCTGTTAAATGTTTGTTGTGCTCTGTCCAGGTTGACCCGGGACTCGCCCAGCTTCAAGGATGAGTTGGATGTAATGAAGTTCGTCTGTAAAGACTTCTGGACGAAGGTGTTCAGGAGGCAGGTTGACAACCTCAGAACAAACCATCAGGTACAATCAAAATGTAGAGGGTGTGGACTGGCCAGGGTACAATGAATGGAACACCACACTTTGGGCCGAGTGTTTAGGGGGGTTCTTGGTCAGCTACAATTATTTCTCCAGTCACTGAGATTTCTGCTGACTGACTGGAGTGTATACATTTTATAATAAATATATTTAAATCTATATTTATAAATCACCTGTTACATGGTGATGCACATACGTTATGGAAGTAAAGGCTTGACTCTAAACAATTTGGTTAGAAGTTGATACTATATATGTGTTTATTCTCTACCATAGGGTACCTATGTTCTGCAGGACAACAAGTTTTCTCTGCTGACTCAGCTATCCAATGGGAAACAGTACCTGGATCAGGCTCCTAAGGTTAGTGTGCATTCTTTCTCCCGTTCTCTCTCACATAGCACGTCACTTTCTTACTGCCATGACATGGGAATCAACTGGAGGTAGGCCCTTAAGACTTTCCCCCCTTTTTTTGAATCAGAATCAATCGCATTGTAGCTACAATTAATGTGTGTGTGTGTGTGTGTGTGTGTGTATTTCCTTTTAGTACCTTGCTTTTTCATGCGGTGTGGTGAGAGGAGCGCTGTCTAACCTAGGTATGGACAGCGTGGTGACAGCAGAGGTCTCTGTTATGCCGTCCTGTAAGTACAATCGGAATACCAATCTATTACAATTGTAAACCAAAAATAGCACATATGTTTTTTTTTAACACAGGTAAGCCAACTAAAATAGGCCATTGACTCCTTTCACATTGTCTGTGGATGAGAAGGCCTTACTTCAGCATCACCAATGCGCCGCAGAACAGGGAAAGGTAGAAGGCAGCATGGAGGCCAGTGACAAAGACGAAATGCTTACTTTGTTTTATATTTTACTTCAGTCCCTCTTTCAAACTCAAAGCTGACTGAATGGCGTACATTTATGCACCATATTACTATCAGTGCTGGAATTGATACATACCCATGACTAGTCCAGAGTCGTTTGACCAGGGCATAAACACACTTTATACCCTTTCCAACCGAAGACAAAAGCCAGATGTTAGTAGGTGTCAGTAAGTTTTTATCCACTGTGAAAGGGGTACGTGATTGTTAGAGTGAGGTGACATAACATGCTCATTGGTTATCAATAATCGCAAAATGGTTCTTACTCATGTGAGGAGTCATGCTGATTATGTGGACAGTTAAATCAGGACATATTGGTCATGTTCATGAGGCATCCTTGAGTAAACTTTTCTTAAAAATGATATCTCTATTAAGCTCTAAACAAATGGTCACCTCTCCTATTCTTTGTTTTGTCAGGTAAGTTCCAGGTGGTGATCCAGAAGTTGTGACCTGATCCTGTTTGCTACCCTGATGCTGATGAACAGGGCACTGTGGGGGTTCTGTTAATCCTAAAGAGAGGATAGTACTCCCTGTCCAACCACAGAGACAATCAGACACCACCCTGATTTCTACAACTCAGTCAAACCGGACTAAGCCAGGTTCTGAAGACAACCAGGTACCCCTGACAAAGTGACAAGGTTTAGCAAGAGCTTACCTTTTACTTGTGGTACTCTGATACAGAACAAGATTTGTTGGATTCCTTTTTGCGTCTTGATGTTAACATAGGTTATTTTGACTTTTGAGTCAAAGTAACGAATGATGTTCTCAACTTATGTTTTCAGTAAATAAGTGGTGCCTGGCCCTGACTCACCCCACATGGCCAAGCTTGAAACACTTTTTAACTATCAATGGCAATAATGTGAATGTATAGTAAATCACATGGTAATGTAAAATTATTTGTAATGTGTTGCAATTTTGAGTCTTCAAATTGAAAATACTGAGTGCTTACTTGGAAATAATTGCACATTGTAAAGGAAATCAGCAGAATTTAGGATAAAAGACATACCTGTAGTTGCTACCACAGAACTATAAAGCTCTTCTAGCCTCCATCTGAATAACAGCTGGGGAGCATTTAAAAATCACGACACCTGACACACCAGATTTATTATTCTGCAGATTTGCTGAGTAGCTGTAACCAGCTCTCGGTGCTTTGCTCTTCCTCGTAGCAGATTGCCTTTAGGAGCTGGGTGTTCAATGTATGCAGGTGGTCATTGGGTAAAGGAATAATATAATTAGGTGTAGTGACAGTTTCTTGGCTTAGCTTTTCCACCGTTTAAAAGTGGAAAAACATTTTCTTGGTGACTCGGTTTCTGTGAAGCGATGTCACATTTCAGAGTTGACGATCATTTTTTTTAACTAGGCTGTTGTTTTTGTGTGCCAACATGTACATTTGTTGTCCTCTGTACAGCATTGATATGTAAACATATAGTACTAGGGTTTCTTTGCAAATCTGAATGAGGCATTTGAAATCCCTTCGCTTGGATTTCTTTAAATGACACCTTGAGTCTCCCCAAATATGAGTCGTATGACAGCTGAAAACATGTAGTTAAAGTATGTGCTGTTTGTTTTATTTATTCTATACTGTCGACTGCATATTTCCTCAAATTGGAATAATAATGTCGTGACAAGAGCAGCACAAAAACAAGGCCAGTTGAACAAGAGACGACAGCATAGTGACATCGTGATTAAGGAGTTCACCTCTCTGGTAGATATTGTTGCCTCTTTGTGCCACTAGAGGGACACATAAAGCTGTCATTATTTTAATGTCTGTCACTTTACCAAGTGTTCTACCTTATTCAAAAGCTTTTGTTGTTTTTGTTATTGATACAGTTAATATGTGACAACACAAAATGCATACATACCCTTAGCAGTTTCCCCTCTTCATTAGAGAACTCTTTAGTCATAGCTGTCTCATGTAAATTATATATAATATGTTTCCTTTTTTTTGTTCTCCCTTTACTTGAGAACACGTTTCACTGTGTGCACTAGCCCACAGCTTGTCCACTTCCCCACAGCTTGTCCACTTCCCATCACCCCTGCTTAAGTTATTAATATTTCTTTCAAGTTGTTGATCCATATCATGAGCTTGGTATTAAGAGGTTGTGCTGGATGTGAGTGTACTTCACTCCTGAGATACTCTGTATCAGCGTTTTGTCCCAGAAGGCTCAATTGTAAAGTCAAGAAAATCATAAGTTAGTTTTTACAAGACGCTTACCCAGGTTCAGTGAAATCCACCATCAGACCTGGCACAATATTTTTAGGTTATTAACCCTCTGTATTTTCATCATAGTTACATTTGGCACCACATTGACAGTATGGCACTAGTTGATGTGTTATGGTGCCCACTCTCCTTTTATTTGTGTCTCTGCTCTAATAAAGTACCCCTGACTGTATTCCAGTGTTCCACTGCCATCAGTTTAAGTCTTACACAATAAAGGTTGTTACAGGCAACTTTCCTCCATTTCATGTGTCCCAGTGTGTCTGTCAGTAGAAAACGGTTATGTGGCTGCTTCTTTTTTTGTATTTGCTCCTACTGCTGCTGTGACAACTGTCCATATTAGACACAACATTGAAGTTGTTAATCGTCATACAAGGAGAAACCACAGCCTTGGTATTTCATCGAACATAATGGCTGTTATCATACATTGAGCCAGCTGGCTGTTTTTAGTTACAATAATTCAGTTAAAGATGCACTACACAGTTTTGAGGAGGAAATCCTTGTCAGAAGAGCCTGTCCTTTAAGGACAACACAATTTGTTACTGTTTTACTTTGTTTATATGTGGTGGCCCCTGCCACCTGTCTAGCTTCAAACAGTGTTCTGGGGAATTTTCCTCTGAGAACAGCTTGTTTATTCAGTTATGGAAAAACTGAACACCACTGAGTTTGTATCATTACCTCATTAATATTGTAAATATTACATTTCTGAGCTTGAATTTCTTTTCCAAAACCACATAATGCCAACCATGAGACATAAATGGTTGCCATACAATAGAGGAGGGGGTGAGGAGAGAAAGAGAATGACCTGGATTGCTTCTTAAAGAGGCACTCCACCAATTTTACAAAACTTAATCATCATGGGAAGGTCCAGTTGGCCTGTGAAAACAGTTGTAAAATGGCCACTGTGGCTCTCGAGGGATGCGTTAAAGTCTAGGAAAAGAAAGCTTGGTTTTGTAGGGGGAAGGATTGGCATTGCTTGCATCATGGGAAGTGTAACCCATGATAACAACTAAAAGTCAGTATACCTCGGCTTTTGCTGCATCCGATTCGACCATCTAGTCCCCCAACTCCATGGCAGTGCAGCATTACATCGCTGCAGCATCCTTTAATATATTCTGAACTCCTTTGTCTGAAATGTTTGCACAGCTGAGTTATGTCCTTACCTCAGTATGGCAGCCCTTGAGACAAGAGTTCTTGAACGAGCTTAAGAGTTTAAGAAAAGTTAAATAAGATCCTTGGTTGTAAGTAGACTGCCACTGTACCTCTGCTGATCTGCATAGTGCACTGTAGGTGATGGATATTTTTTGAACATCTGTACAGTTGTAGGAATTCCAGGAAAGAAGAGAACAGTCTGGAAAATTGAGTTTGGCGTCTGCCTAGATGTGTAGCACCTGACTACAGCTCACCCCTTTGCCCATTTGTTGCAACCCATTAAACACTTTGCCCAAATCCTCTCTGTAAAGAATGGAAGAAAAAAAAACAGAAGGAGGGATTAGAGTGGAAAGCCTGGGAGGGGGCAGGATTGTAGAAAGTAGGTGGAGTGGAGGAGGAGAGGGCGAGACTGAGAGAGTGGGCCAGAGGAAAATGAGATGGAGAGCCTCTACAGGAGGCTGGGAGGAAAAGAATGGCAGACAAGAGAAGTTTACTAGAGGTGGGGGCCGGAGAGGAAGCAGTGTAGGAGAAGAGGAAGATGAAAAAGAAGAAGAAAGAGTGAGGATGTGAGGGGCCTCTTGTACCTGCGCCTACAAGTCTCAGAAACATTGTGAAGTGAAATAATCTGGAGCTCTTCGGACAGCGAAAGTGCAGCAACAGCTGTTCTTGTGCTGCCTCTCTCTGCACAGCTTCGCTCCCCTTCCTCCTGCCTCCACCCTGCATCACAATATCACCGGTATACTCACAAAGAGGAACGGTGAATGGAGGGAGTGAGGGATGGAGGAGGAGGGGGATGTTCAGGGGCTATAGAAGAAAGAAAAGAAGGTGTTGGAGGGGGGCAAGTAAAACCGGCATCTATTCTCTCAAATTGATGACTTGCTAAAATTCTGTAACAGTGTCCACAGGCTGGCTGAAGTCTTTTGTTGTTTAACAGAGGCTCCTGGGTTAGGTTTCCTCAAGGAAGCTCACATCAGTCCACTTTATTTTGTAGACAGAAACAAACTTACCAAATCCCAGTGTTCAATTCCAATATCAGTAACACTGAACATAAAACTGACACCAGACGACGGAGATCCTCAATTCATCGACGCTCCTTTTTCTAAAATAGAGAAACAATGACTCAAACATT
>OMLP01001211.1:26691-38344 GCA_900302685.1 Spondyliosoma cantharus
AGATCCATTGGGATGACAATTTTCTTTTCTTCTTTTTTTTTTTGTGTATGCAAATATCTATGCAATACTGGACAATCCCCGAAGATATGTGAATACACTAAATGAAATTTGAAATAGTTCAACCAACCCCGAGAATCATCTTAGTGAAAGGGGCACTATGCAGTTTTGGAGAAGTTCAAATTTACAATATTAATGAGGTAATATGCAAACTCAGTAGTATTTAGTTTTTCTGTAACTGAATAAACAAGCTGTTCTCAGAGGACTGTTTGAAGATAGAAAGGTGGCAGGGTCCACCTTTGTTTATTCAGTCATGAAAACAAAGAGAGTTTATTTAGTTTTTTCAGGCATAAAAAATTCAGTCAGTGAAGATGATCCTCTTCTGATTAAAAATGTCTACCCCAAAACCACACATTGCACCTTTAAAATAAACACTAATTACTAAATTTCAATCCAAAACAATACATATGAAGGAATAAACGGATAAATCTTTACAATCTTATAACATAAACCAGTTCAAACAAAGCGGGTATAACTGTTCGTACTGTGAGAATCAATATTTGATGCCACCTGGATGTTAACAGAAGGATGATATCAACTTGGGTGTTTTATGAATGAATTGAGGTGTAGTGTACTGAAGTCTCACTGCCTCAATAGGCCCGTCTTAATTTCCTCTAACATTGCTGCAGACGGACGAGTTGCCATATTTAACAACCTGTATGATCTCATAGAATGCTGGCCACATTCATCTTCTCAAATTGTCCCTCTGTTCTTCAAGTCACAGCTTCTTTTTCACAACTTCTCCTCTGCCCCCCACCCATTACCTTTTTTTTCCTCCCTGCCCACTCATTCAGCTTCCTCCACTCATGCATAGTAAGAGTGTGATTTTCTGTCTTTCTCTCTCAAACACACACACACACACACACACACACACAAGGAACCATACAAGCACACACATGCCTTTAACCCTTTCACGGCCACTAATCACTCCCAGACAGCCAGCCCATCTCATGTTAACAGTGACAAGATAATAGCTCTTGTGTGTGTGTGTGTGTGTGTGTGTGTGTGTGTGCATGAAAGAGAGATTCCTGGAGGGTCGGGTGTGGGCGTGCACATGTAGGTCCTTTTTTTGTTGGACATCCTGAATGGTGGCGAAAAAAAAAATTGTTTCTTTCTCATTTTCTTTTCGTAAAGTAATGATGCTTTATTTGTCCGCTCTACATCATTACTGTAGTTTGGGACACACTTTCGTTTAAATTACAAGACCATTTTCCTAAACTTTCAAGTGTATTATGAGTGTACTTCCCCGAACGTGGCACCAAACATAGTCTCGTAAAAGCTGTGTCAAACGCCTGTTGCTCGCCCCCCCAAGTTATAGCAAATTAAACCACTGCACAGCTGCTGGGCGGAGTGGAGAAAGCGGAGAGGTGAGGGGATGTTAATTGAAGGAAAGGAGAGGAACAAAGTGAGGAAGGATGGATTCAGCGGAGGCAGCGAGGGATAAGGGAAATGGGTGGAAGCCGAGGATTGGTCAGATTAAACCCCAAACAAAAGACTTCTTATCTCCACATGAAATCTCAATGGCATGACTACACACTGACACACACACACACTCCAGTGTCTTGCTGTCCTACAGCAGACTGGCTGTAACAGAATGACAGAACAATAGCTGCTTAAATTAATTTTCTTTTTAATATGGAAATGTGTATAAAGGCAAGAAACATAAGAAACTTTCAGAAGCAACAGTTCTCGTGTTGTTAATGCTTTAAAGTTTACTCTCTCTTATTTGGTGCAGTCAGAAAAGAAAAAGAACTGCCGAGTTCCTTCCAGGTGAAAAAAAAGAAAAAGCCCAGTATTGAGAAACAAACAGTGGCACTGGTCTGTAAGCACATTCTTCAAGCAGAAGCTGCACCTCACCATCAGTATGATTCATTTCCTGCCCCCCAGGTGCAATTTCACCAGGAAGTATGAAGGTTGTGTTGGTGGTTCACTCTTGTATAGTGTCACTTGTGGATGGAAATAAGAATTGTAGTCTACAAATACTTTTAAACTGAATGATGTGAATGAATGTTGACGGTATCCTTTAAAGCTTTGTTTACTGTATTTTTCGGCAGCATGAAGCATTATATTCTCATCAGTCTCTTCCCAATGTGGCAGTGATTTTTCAAATTTGCAGATAAACTGAAGCACATACATGTCTTTGAGTATCATGTAAAGCACTATACAAATACAACTTATTAGATGTTACATTATTGATTGTGTCCGCCTTAGCAATTATGTTTATAATAATGTGTATATAATAATGGTGAGTGTCCTTCCAAAGTCATTAAGTACCGATGTTTTTAGGTTGGTAGGTATTTGGTCTTAAGCTGTAACTCAAAACAT
The DNA here is from genome assembly GCA_900302685.1 of Spondyliosoma cantharus. Taxonomy (NCBI): domain Eukaryota; kingdom Metazoa; phylum Chordata; class Actinopteri; order Spariformes; family Sparidae; genus Spondyliosoma; species Spondyliosoma cantharus. The sequence continues at coordinate 29,074 of OMLP01001211.1, forward strand.
CAGTATTTGACTATCCAGAAATGACACTCAGCTGTCTTTCTCAACAGTTGTCTTCCCGACCTTTCAGTGAAATAAGTCAAATTCATTTTCACAAACTTAAAACAAGACATGTATGAAATAAATGTTTGTCCCCAGCTGCTTTGTTACTTTCCAGGAAAACATAATCTTATCATCACTCAGTCTGAGATGATCAACTTCACAGTAAATTCACCAAGCTCATCATCACTTTTGACATCGCGTGCAGACCGAGTTAACCTCAACAGTGCAGGCCCATTGGTGGAATGCGATCTACAATGAAAACCATAATGACAGTTCACTGGTTTCCTGCTTGCTTCCTCCCTTCCTGCACCTTGCACTGAAAACGTCACTAATGTGTCAACTTTGCAAATATACTACAGACAGCATAATACATACAACTACACAGAAAGTTCACGGAAATGCGCACGAGTCCCGTAACTTCTGTTGCATCAGCACCTCAACACAAGGTTTCAGTTACCTGTGGAGGATTAAGTGAAACCCTGAAGGTGATCAAAGAAAAACAAGCTGAAAGTACACACAGTAAAAAAAAAAAAAACAACTTTATTTCCAGTACAAAAAAAAGCAAAAAGCAAAACAAATATATTAAACTTGATACAAGCATTAACAACTCAGTCCTCTATAAATACGTTAAAATAAATTAAAGAAATTAATTTACTAAAGATTATCACCTTTAACACTAAACAGGCCTCAAACATGTTGATGAAAAGGCAATTTTTAAATAGACCAGTAACAGCATGGTGTCTGTTCTCCTAACTGACTACATCATAAACACACAAAACAGCCCAGTAAAACTTCTATAACGCTAAGCATACATACCCTTACCCTACAGAACGCTGGACCTAGCTCAGTAGGGCAACAGACCTGGGCACACAGTTCACTTATGTGTGACCAGGACGCTACACATTCGTAACAGTACAAAGCTGTAACAGGAGTCAATACTGAAGGAGATATGAAATAAGGTGAGTGGGGTGAGAGGCATGGAAACATGAATATTTATCAAAAATGGAACGTTGGTGCTGCCTGTCGATGAGGGAGGGGGGGGAAAAGCCACTCCTGGGAATGTTTAAGATCATCTAAAATACAGATCGGCAACACAAAGTTGTTTTTAGGTAGCATGCCAGAGGTAAACAGGACTTTCATCACACGGTTCCATGACACAATAGGGTGATTTGCAACTCAAGCAATGTTCAAATTAAATCAGTTTAACAAAACAAGATGCAGAAGAACGTGACGGCATCGCACTTAGGGCGTTTTTGGTCCATCTTTATCGCTTTTCTGCAACGCTAACTGTTTGTGCTAACACGCATATCGACACTAATAAATTAGAGATATGTCATGGACATCAGATTTGTAAAAGTCTGATCAGGCACACTTGGGCTTTGCTGTTCGGGTTCTGAGTAATCGAAGCTTACATTTGGTCGTTTGGCACAAGAGACAAAGAACAGAGAACTCACACTAACTTGCTTGATTAAAAAAAACGAAAAAAAAAAACAACAGACTCTCACCCCATGTCACATCTCTCCTAACAAACCAGCTTCAACAAGGTAACATGGCCTGTTCAATAATGCTACAGGCACTACAGGTTGTTTAAAACATTCATGTACAAGGCCAGTGATCTAAAACATGGCCTCAAGACTGTACAGTTGTGAGGGGGGAAAAAAAACATACTTCACCAGCTTATAAACACAATACTGTGGACAGTTAGTGGCAAAACAACAATTCATTAACAAAAAAGGTCACATTGTGTTTGTACCACTGTAATCAAAACGTCTGAGTTACAAACAGATGTCTTTGGCTTTGTCACATTCTTTAGATCACTCACAAGATGATGTCATATAAATGGTGTGGTTGGACTTCAAAAACGGGAGGCACTCATCGGCCAGTCACACTTATTACATTATCTTTGCCATCTCAACGTACAGTTGTGATAAAGCATCAATAACTTCCAACGCTATTAAACTTCTTTCTTGATATGAACTCCGTTTTGGTGGCAACACACATTTTAGTTTCGGTATCACTGTGGCTTCCCTTACGCATGTATGCCAGTGACATTTTAACCACATGAATCTAACAGGCCAATCTCTCTGAGCGTTAACAGTCAATCACAAAGTCTTTGTTTCCTTCGACGCCACACAGGTGCAAGGAACGTGCAAGGTCTCAGTCCAGTAACTATGTGTAGTAGGTGTGCATTTATAAGGGTCATGTGTGTGTGAGCATTGTGTGTGCAGCATATATTGAGTCTCGACAGAGTATTCAGGGTCTGCATGTCGAATGTGTATGTCTGTGTTCCAGTCTAAAGGCAGAACCCAGTAGCATCCTCAGGCACGGAGAGCTGACTGAATACTGCCAGACGTCTGCCGCTGGCATCGATGGTGCCTCCGCAGGAATCAGAGCCACTGAGCGAGCTAGCAGAGCTGCTTCCGTCCTGATCCTGATCTGACAGAGAGGTGTAAGACAGGGATCTTGCTCCTAATGGTCCTGGGAAGACTCCGATGGCACTGGGACTCTGTCTCAGAGAAGGGGAGGCGTTTGGAGATGGCCCACATGGAGAACAGCCGGAGTCTGGGGAGGGCAGGAATGGAGAGCGGGTATCTGCTGTAGCGGCCTGGCCCGTGGGGGGCTGGTACTGGTGGGCAGGGGAGGCATCGAAGGTAGAGTCCATCTCCAGGAAGGCTTGAGACAGGAGGTCGGTAATGTCGGCGCAGGAAGGAGGAGAAGCTGATGTGAAAGAAGCGTTGGCAGGAGGAAGATGAGCAGTAAGGGCAGGCTGAAGGGGCTGCTGGGGAGAAGAGGGAAACCCAGCGAAGCTGAAGCTCTGTCTGACAAGAGGAGGTCTGTGCACGCGAGAGGAGGAAGGTGGCTGCTGAGTAATGCTTGAGGAGGATGAAGAGGACGAAGAGGAACGAGAGAAGGAGGCGTGCTTCTTTTCCTCCTCATTATTATGGACAAAGTGGCAGCGCATACCATATGGACAGAAGCCGATGGTGTGAAACGTACGACACGGCTCGGTTTTGTATTTAGGATGCCGGTTGAGATCCCGCAGCTCGTCCATCCCGTGAGCAAACTGACACTTCCCCCCATACTTGCACAGGCCGCTCTCCGTGAAGGATCGACACAGTTCAGTCTTATAACGTGATGAGGAAGAGGAGACAGAGGAGGTGGAAGAGGAGGAGCTGGTGGTCAGTGCAGTGGGGCTGATGTCACATTGGGAGTGCTTCATGTCAGCCCCGGGCCAGCCTAGACTTGCTGCTGTGGCGCTGCCGGTCTCTACCATGCTGATGGAGCGCTGGGCCAGGAAGCCCGTCTTGCCCCATTGGGTGGAATTGGCGAGCTGAGAGGGCAGAGGGCTTTCTGGCTGCTGCCCCCATTGATTGGAGGTCTGGAATACACTGTCTGAAGGATCAGCAGGGAGGCAGGAGAGAGACGAGAGGGAGAATGATGTGTTGTTACGTGACTGGCTGAGATAACCTGGTGTTCTCATTGTCAGGCTGAGGGGTGGTGGTGGTCTGTTCTGCTCCCTCAAATCGAGATTCAGTAACTGCTGTAGAGAGAACAGACAAGAACACAACATTAGCCCATGTGTTTTACAACTGAAATCAAGTAATGACGACCCTGTGGCGTGGTTCTTTGTTTTAGTGATTGTAGATTTCGATATCTGTTGACATTTCAAATGCAAACTACTGAACAATGAGAACAACCGGGCTTCTGATTAGCATTTAAAAGGATGTAATTGTTTATAGTTTCAACAATGACGACTGTGGAAGTTGCATTTGGCAAATGTAAAATACTGTTATTCCCCTCATGACAGAAGGCCATAGCAGGCAAGGTTTACCTAATGATCTTGCTTGTTATTATTTTAATTAACCTTAAGTTTAAAGAGTTTCCATCTTTCAATTCATTTACTGTACAACCAATCTACAGAGGATGAACAATTTTTTAACTGACAGAGATTGCTGGAAAATCAGCCATCTTTCAGACCAAATAAATAAATGGTGTCATGGTTGATGGGTACTAAATACTGACATACAAGCAGTGATGGAATGTAATAAGTGCATTTGCTTGAGCATTTCCATTTCCTGGTAATTTACTTTACACTATGAAATTTTGAAGGCAAATGTAGTTTTTACAGACTACATGAATAACTTCATCAGTAGTTACTTTTCAGATTACATGCTGCATTTGAACAAAATGAGTGCATATTTAAATCAACTTACAAAAAACAAAAACACTGATTCCAATAAACAGAAAGGTCCCAATATCTGATCAGTTAATTGGCCTGGCCAGTAATTGATAAACCCAAAGTATACAGTATATGCATACATGTAAACATACATATAATTTACTAATTTTACTTGTACTTTTGACAGTTATATTCCATTTTTGCTAGAGAACTACTTTTGATACTGTATGACTTTTACTCAAGTACTACTTGTAAGAGTTACTTTTACCAAAATTGTATTTCAACACAGTGTCTTTACTTTTACTGAAGTATGACTTGTGGGTACTTTATACAACTCTGACACATGTACAAAGTATAACAAAACCATGCACATTGATGTTTTCAGCAAAGTGTCTGAGTCACCCTCTTCTAGGGTATTTTACAATCAGTCCATCTATGATACAGATTTCCTCTCTCAGTTTTTCTTATGAAAAACAGCTCCAGGATGAAAATGAAAGTGAACAAAAAAAAACTCAAAAGAGATAAGAGTGATTAGTGACGCAACGTTTAAGGCAGAGTAGTGAGCTCGAAAGACTTGGTTAAAACTCTGATGAGCTTCCTATGACAGATTATAGACTGACATGATACATCAAAACCAATATTCATTCAAATAGCTGCCATCTGAAAACGTGCAATTTTTAGATTGCTGGATGGATTTACAACAGGTGGCCACTTGACATTTCTCACATAAACATAGTCAAAACAGAGCAGCAATCTTTTCCCCCCTTTCCCTTCGCACTTTAAGAGACTCAACCTGGCATCCCTCACACACACACACAGACACAGACACACACACAACTGCATCTACTATTGTGATGAAAATAGGCTGCAACAGGCGACAGTGTGGTGCTATACAGATCCTGTAGTGTGCTACAGTAAGAAGTAGAGCATAAATGTACACTTTAAACAGTTCTCCGCGTTAACAGCGCAGCTATCACGTTAACTGGCAACTTTTGATGAGCTAACGTTAATTTAAGTTAGCTCGTTAGCCCAGATTTTTTAAAGTCGTGGTGGTGTTTTGATTCGACTTGTTGGCGTCATTTATTGTTAATAAAAGCCAAGGAGATTATTCACTTATGCGTGAAACGTATATTTACCATGTTATCCAAAGTCAGCTGCGACCAAATCACCAAGTTAGCTAGTTAGTGGATAGTTTAATGGGCACCCGTTGCGAGGAATCGTAACCCCAACCTACAACGCTTCAACTTTGTGTCAACTTTACTGATAACTTGTTAGCTTTCAGGTCCAGGCCAACTAACTTATCATACAAAACAGACAAAAGCTCGACAAAGTCACCGTTTACCACTACGCTGTTAGTAACTAAACAACCAGGACAGCAAACAGCATCCGCTAACACATACTTGGAAAAGATACAGCGAACAAAGTTAGCCAGAAAGTTAGCAGAGCAGCTAGCTAGCTGGGCTAGCAGGCTAACATCACCCTCCTGACCTAGCCAAGTTTTTTTTTCTGCTCAGCTTTTCTTCGCGCTCCGTTTTTTACCTTGCACATCATCTCCTCCAGGTCCGTGAACTGGCTGAGGGGGTAAGAAGGCATTTTCCCCCCTTCTTCTTAGCCGTGTTATCAAAAAAAAAGCTTCGTCCGATCACGTCCGCCCCCGCAGTGATAGACGTGGGCAACTCGCTGGCATGAGTCGGTCAGAAGTTTCTAGTTTTGAGTGCAGTGCTAAACAAGCCTCAGAGCCAGACCACGTGTGGATTTAAAACCTAACACCGCTGCTAGCCACTCCCACGCCTCTGAGTCAGACACAAGTTGTTTTCAGCTTCTCTCTCCAGACGCACCAGACCCAAATCCACAGGAGGAGACCCAACTCAATAGAAAGTAGTGTTCAACTCCTTAAAACGTTAAAGGAAGATGGTAGACAGTGGTAGAAATGCTGTGTTTAGAGTGCTTATTAAAAGTTAGCTTAAAAGACACGACATCTAAAATACAGTGTTGAGAGTATGTGAGATTTAAATGGAAGATCTGCCATCTCCAAACAACATTAACGCCACTGTTTTTGAAATACTAAGAATGAGTGGATGCAAGTTAACAACCAAGATCATTTAGTTAGCTAACTTTTTTTTTATTGTGGTGTCTTTTTCAAACCCATCTGAGCACAGGAATATAATTTTAGTGATTTTTTTTATTTTATCATAAAACCTGTTTATAATAAGTTATGCTGTTCTTACCATGACTGCAGCTAATGAGTATTTTCATGATCGATTCATCTGACAATTATTTGCATAATAATCTTTTTATTAAGTCTATAACATTTTAAAAAAAATGCTTGTCACAATTTCCAAAGGGACGTCTTTTTGTCCAACAGAAAGTCAAAGAATTAAAAACAAAAAAGTAGAGGCTGGAACCAGCATTTTTTATGTTGACATTTCGCTTGAAAGATTACTGAAATAATTAACTGATTATTGTAATGGTTGGCTATACTTTTCTTGCACTTCCAACTTTTTCAGCACATTGGCTTATATGATACTTCTTTGTATCAGTCTTCTTTGATACTGATGTGTATAGAGCTGAAATAATATCATCCCCTGCAATCAGAATAATTAGACTTAATGCAGCTGACACTTTAATTATCCTGATATCTTGTGATTACATCTGCTGTTTTATATCTTCACGAAACTCCGTCAAGAGCACAAATATGCTTGTTCCAAATTATTTAAAGCCAGTTAATGACTATGGTAACTCATATAGCTTTTATCAGAGGGGACAGAGGAGGTGCTAAAACACAGTGAAGAAAAGTTGGGAAACAAGGTGAGCCTAACCGGAAGAGGACAAAAAAGGAGCACAGACGGAAAACAGGAGCAGTGAACACATGGGATGAAAAGATAGCATGGAGACAGCCGAGCCCTCAGACAGACAAGGAGGAGTGAAGTCTTTGATTTCAAAGGCGGAAGTGTGAAAAATTCCACTGCAGAGCAGAGCCATGAGAGTATCTGACAGTCCGTCTCACACAGACACACACAGGGTTGTCCCCATGTCTTCGCATGTCCCCAAACTGAAATCTAAGACTGATGTTCGACTAGACTGGTCTCAACCAAACCTATGAACCCCGAAACTGGAAAATAGGGATAATAGCAATAAAGGCCTCGTTCTCGGACCATCGTCGTTAAGACATTTGGTCCTCACAACGATAGAAGTTAAAGAGCACACCCACACAGGTCTGAGTGACGTTGTCACACCTCTGGGATTGTAAAGAGGATTGCGACAGTGTGCCCAGTAGCCTGACGACTTGGCAAACAGATGGCTGCAACTGCAGGGAAATAAAACAGCTTTCAATCTGTTATGTACAGTTTAGTGCTTCTAGTGGCTTGGATGAAGAGATTTGAATACTGTGTGTGGGGGGGTAAACATGTCTGCTGAGAATAAAAGCAGCAAGCAAATTCACTTAAAGCTAACATTTTACATCTTTTCTTCCCCTGGGCTTTTATGGTTTCAAATCATGTCTGCAAGTTAGTTATTTATCTCTCTCAGTGTTCCTATTCATTAAATGCATCTGATAAGTATGTTACAACATGAAAGAAGTTGGCTGTACATAAATGAAGTTCTGATAAGTCCAAGAAAACGTCAGAAGGTTCTCGAAACTAGCTCCTTGGCTCTGAGCCGCTTTAGAAAGATGAGCTCAGCAGAGAACAAAGCCTGCCGAAAAAGCTTTGTCTTGGTCCGGCCAAGTGGTCACCATTAAGAGAGTGAGTGTGTGTGTGTGTGTGTGTGTGTGTGTGTATACACACATGCTTGTGTATGTTTGACAGAGGGTCTCCCCCTCACCCCAGCACTGATGATGTAGTGACACAGGTCCACTCCACACAGCCTGAAGGTTTGCCTCGGCCAGCTGTGTTTTGACTTGTGTGATGTGTATATGAAGATGAGTTGGGGTCTCGCAGGCTCGAATCCTGCGGCGATCTCTGCTGCAGCTCTCTTCTCTGCTCCTTCACTCTCAGTGGCTTCTATCTGCTTGGTTATCTTGGTCATTCATTTGGAGGCGTTTTACCCTCAAATGTAGACCTTCGAGAGGTGAGGCCTCTTTCAAGCGGTCGGCCAATGTCAGGCTGACGGTGAGCGTCTGTGGCCATAGATTTTTGCGGTGTGTCCTGTGTTATTGGTAATTGCATGTTGAAGTGGTTGCAGAGCCTGTCAGTGAGACAAAATCACTGTGATCGGCTATTCAACTATGGGAATCAGTAGAAACAGAGGAGAAATAGAAAAACATAGACATAGAAAAACATAGAAAAGAAAACGTCAGGTCAATTTGTGATGTTTTATCAGACATATTCTCGATCAGAAGTGGCTTTATTAGCTTGAGTCTTGTGAAAACAGAATCTGCTTATTCAGGTTTGTATATCCACAGTCCTGAGTCTTCCAGTTTGCCCTTTTTTTTTTTTTTACATACAGGCACAGAAGTTGGCCATTGGCTGTAGGCCCCCGCGGTGTGTTCAAGTGCAGCTTTTTGGCTCAGGTAAATGGAGGCAAAGCAACAGTTGGCTTTGGTTGCCACTAGTTGTCTGATGTCTGTTCGGTGTGTCTGGGCCCCTACAACAAAAATGAAGGTCGAGAGGGCACGAACGACATGCGACAAAGGTCCCAGGCCAGAAATCGCACTGGTCCACAACCCTTTCACGCATGTGGACAACTTTCCAGACTGCCTCTAACAGCTCTGAGGATCCCAGTGTGCATTTTTTGGCCGCGTTCTCTCCTGTATTTAACTGATCATATGACCCAAGGTTCATTTAATGCCAAGTGTGAACAAGGCCTAATTATGCTGCGACTGACCCCTTGGATGCTAACCCAGACATGAGACACTGCCCTAATTAGTTCATCGTCTTAAGAGGTTTCGTGTTTGTTTGCTACCCTGAGACGAAGACTACCGCTGTGAACAACAAGCCATTAGCGAGACGTCAACAACACGAATGCGTTGAGGTAGGCAGGCCTCTGCTGCTATTTGGTTGACTGAGGAAGTGTTATCTATAAACAAGCTGTCGGGTTTGGCGAGGTTAGAGT
>OMLP01001214.1:1484-17837 GCA_900302685.1 Spondyliosoma cantharus
TGGTCCTGACATGTTCAGTGTTTAATTCAGAAATGGTCCACACTAGGTAACAAAAATGTACACACACGCACGCACGCACGCACGCACGCACGCACACACACACACACACACACACACACACACACACACACACACACACACACACACACACACACACACAAATACAGAAAAATGCATGCACTACTAAAACAAACAGTCCCTATTCTCCACAATGGATGACACGTCTGTGCACACAACTATGGAAGAGGTGAAATGGTGCGGCGGGAAGCGAGATGGCAGATGTTACGGCACAGATTCCAGCGATGATGCGAATGCACTGAGCTACAGCCGGCATGCTAAGCAGCCGTCAACATGAAAAAGGAAAGGGAGAGAGAGAAAAATCGAGCGTTGAGATTGACAGACAGAGAGAAGCGATACCTGTACCTGACCAGAAGGGAGCAGAGGAAGGAGGTACAAAGCTGTAGCCGGCAGGAGATACAAAAGAGAGGCCGCAGAGCAATGGGGCTATGGCAGGGCAGGCCAGGCAGGGAGCGGAGGAGAGATGCGAGAGGGGAGGAGAGGGCAGGGATGGGGGTTAGGATGGTAGAAGGAGAGAGAAGCAAAGGAGAAAAAATAAAACATGTTTTGAGCTTTTTTTCTTTTTTTTTTTAAGAGCTTTAGGAACACAGTTGCAGTTCGGTGAAAAAAATAGATGAAGGCAGGCACAGGAACACAGCCGCTGTCGGGAGTTCTTTTACCGATGGTTGATTTATGTACACTGTTTGGCCTGGTGTGGGCACTGTAACTAGAAATCCCAAACATTTAACTCAAGCATGAGGCCTGTAACTCCTGGTCTGGGGTGAAATTTCAATGCCTGTGTTTGACAAAACGACATTTGTCCTCCGGTGTTGGAAAATTGGTTTGAATGAAGACAAAAGTTATCCCATGACACATTTCAACAAAGCAGGTTAGACTCTCTCACTTACAGAATTTAGAGACATACCCCGTAAGCAAGCACTCTGTTGCAAGCAAGCAAGCAAGCAAGCAAATTGTTGAGGGAAACCTGACTCTGGTCAAACATCGACAAAACAAAACAACACTGCTAAAATTTTGGTTGAAACGGGGCAAATTAGAATCAAGATGCACCATCACTTCGTAAGGATGTCTGCACATTTCTGGGGGATGACGTCTTCACTTGTTCGTTTAATTGGGAGGAACATGCAGTGTACTCACAATTACAGCATAGGGAATAGATATCTATTTGCATATTTATAAAGACAATCATCCAGCTGTAACACAGCCACAACCGCAGATACAAATCTCCTTCACAAATTTCCTCTGACAAACACGCTTGGCTCGATAACTCATCAGATGACGATGTGCTTTATTTCATATTCTATTTTTATGCTACTTTCCTGTGGTCTCCTAATTGTGTTTTTATGTTGTCTTTCTGAAGCTCACAATGTCCTCAGTGCAGAGAGACTAACTGAGTCTTTATCTCGCAAACAACTTGAAAAATAACCCACCAGAGGCCCACTGCATTTGTATTTCTATCTGTCTTCCAGCATTTCTACTGGCAGGGAGAGAAGCTAATGGCATTGATCTGATGCCAACAATGTCTTAGAGAGTTGGCAGTGTTAGTGAATTTCTTTGGGGAATAGAACCTTTTACCCTGAAAGTATTAGTACCTTAGTCTTTGTGGAAAAAATTCAATCCACTGGGCTATTTTGGAGTGTCAACACAGCGAGTATGGCACAAGTTCAGTCAGGAGAAAATGGTGGTGCCACAAAGGTTTTGCTCAGTAGCAGCACTACAGAAACAGACTTAAGTCTAAATTTGATTAAAGGAGTTGGCTGAATGGATGCCAATGAATGTTTTTTTTTGTCCAGAAAAGTTTGACTGGGGTGAGAACAACAGCCCAGTCCTGATGTAGGAATCTGATCTGCACTAGCAAAGAAAGCAAGAAACCAGTGTGTTCAATAGCTTATTAGTATAATTGGTGGATTATTATGTAAGAACCTACTGGGCACAGGCCCGGTGCCCCTGGACCAGAGCCTTTGAATGAAGTGACTGTTAACATTTTTCAAATCAAATCAAAGAACTACAAAGGAACACAAAACAACCACAAAGACACTCAAAATAACCAATAGGAAACAAACAAAACCACAAAGAGATGCAAAAAACAACCACAGAGACACAAAACAACCACAAAGGAACAAAAAACAATGACAAAGAGATGCTAAACAACCACAAAGGCCAAAACAACCGAACAGAACACAAAACAACCACAAAGAAACTCCAAATAACCACAAAAAGAAACAAACAACTACCAAGATGCACATTACAACCACAAAGAGACACACAATTCGACTCTGCAATTGTTGGCTGTGTCAGTGAGGGGAAGGAGGAGGAGTACAGGGGCGTTGTGGATCTGCATCTCAACTCCACTAAGACCAAGGAGCTGGTGGTGGATTTCCGCAGGAGGAATCTTGAATCTTGAATCAATGATTTCAAATGACAGGACACATCTGAAGTCTGCATGTTTTGTTCATGTTACGATGGACTGGAAGGTCTTGTACATATCTGAGGCAGGAGCCCTCTTTTCAGGATCTTTCTATTCATGTAACTATGTGGAGTAACAGCTATCAATCAATAATATCTATTAAAAGAATATTTAAAGTTGTTTATTTGGCATTCACTTATTCACTGAATAAACCCTGAATTAATTAATATTGTAGAGTTTATTATTGTGCCCCAGGACAGTCCCTTTCAAACGTTTCTGAACCCAACACTGCACATTTTATGCCACCTGGAACAGAAGATCTAATCCCACACAATGGCAGACAAATGCCCAAACTTTGTGAAAAATGTGCCGCTCCAAAACAATACTCCTGGCAAGTTAACTGGCCGGGTTTATTGATATGCTATAAGGAGAGCAGAGCTCCAATGGTTTTTAAAATGAATACTAATCAGCGCACTGAGAGACAGCTCAGCAACCCCTAATGGTGTCTAGGTACAAGCAATATGAAGAGGGATCGCCCTCCACTTCAAACAGCCACCAATACACCAGCTGCATTTTACATGCTTCATTTTTGCTAAATCTGATTTGTGGACAACACTGGAATACACAATGTGAGCCGGTTGACTAATAGAAGAGACGAACATCAAGAGGAAACACGCACACACGCCTTGTATCATTTCACGAGAGACTGAAGATGAGCTAAAATCCAATCAAGAGCCAGGACTCCCACGCATGCTATCAGATGAGTTTGTTCCACGGACGCAAATTAGTTTATATTTTGGGTTAACAGCCCTATTGTTGCTACTGCAGTTAGAAGATCGGTTATAACTATGAATGAGAGAGTTTAGCCTTCTGCAAAAACTGTCCACAACGCATACAACAAAGCATGAACATTAATTAGCAGTCTTCCAGCAGTGCTCGAGGAAGACAGGAATCAAAACAAGAGAGTCATTTAAAAGTGAAAGAGAGAAAATGAAGTGTGCACACCAGGAGGAGGAGGCTGTCTACGAGACAGAGGACCACACCGGAACAAAACAAATTTGGACTGAAGCTGTCTCGACTTGTGATTTGAAGCAGCGTTTGAACAACAGGCCTCGTCTAGAACAAGCAAACAGCTCTGTACAATCTGTTCACATCTCTCCCACATGGAACAAGATCGTCAGCAAGCCAGGACTTTTTTCTTTTCTTTACCCTCCCATCGCACGCAGTGGCATACAGGGTTCAAATGAAATCTCATTCTCCCACTGAAGTCATACATTTTCCATTAACCAACTGATGGGCAATGATGCTTCGCCCAGCTCACACACTGTTTAATACCTTCTCGTCTGGCATTGCTGGAAACATTCAGCCTGTGTGGAGTGAACATGGATGTTTTTTTTTCTTTACGGAGCGAACATCACTTCAGTTTTAGAGGTTGCAGATAGTTAACTGGTCTTTCAACCTCCTCTTGACGGCTTTTCAAACTTATTCCCAGCTGACATCATCAGCCAAGCCAATAAAAGTAAAGCCTACAGGAGCCTCTTGAACTTGCGAGCCTTTCTGCTCTTTAGAAAATGCGTTTCAATACGAAATAACATTAGAAAAAATACTGTTTCATTTTCAGAAAATTATCTATATTCACTTCTGAGTTGGCAGTTTGACAATGATCCGCTCTCTTTTATCTGTTGCTTCACTTCAAACTCAAACATCATCTCATTAAAAACAAAGTTCAAAGTTATACACCCCACATCTGTTAAATCCAAAGTAGGAAAGGGTAAAAAAAAAAAAAAAAAACTCACTAGAACACCTGAATTTCGAGAGGAATCAGGTTAGTTAGTGTAATGCCAGACAAAGTCACACAGTTACGGAGGAACGGCAGCTGCATGCATAAGTAATCGGCAACGTGCTGCATTCCAGTGAAGCTGCGCTCCTCCGAAAAGTGTGACAACAGCTGCTTTGTCTCGAGGTGTTGACAGGTTTGTTTATACGAGAAGAAACGGCTGATTCTTACGCAGGTGAAAAATATCACACAGCTCGAATCTTCACCCCGACAACTGCTAGACGGCACAACACAACATCAACCAGAACAAAGTTTGCTTGTGCTGCCTTTGTGTTTTCAGCTCAACACATTACACCGACTCCTGTGTAATAAAATTGACTCATGATTGATGGTTTAATAATACTGAATTATTACATCAATCTTAGTTAAGTTATGGCGTATCTTTAAGTGACGGTTTAATAATGCAATAATACAAAATGTATGTAATTTCACAAGTTTAAACCTTCATATTATGTCTTATTTTTGTTGTTTTAAGCATCATTAAGATTAACAGTTATGTATAAAAGGAATTATAACATCCATTGAAGAAATATTACATCTCTTGTAATGTAATGACTATTGTATATGGATATGATGTAGTATATCCACATACGATATCCATCATAGAGACTATTGTGTTATTTGTGACTTTTAAGGGAAAATTAAACATGAAATAATACAAAAAAATGCGTAAAAAGTCACAAAGAAAGACTTTAACTCAGATTATTAGAGGCTCTTGACTTCAGCTAACCCGTTGATAGGATATCTTCCTTCCCTGAAACTCAAATCGATTGATCTTCAGCAAACGTTCAGAGAGTTTTATCAAATCTAATATCATGCATAATGTATTCTCCAGCCACCGTTTGACGGTTCAGTCAACAACGATTAGCGTCAGATGAGACCGGACTGTTTTTTATAACTGCAAATAGCTCCCTTGAACTCTTTAAAGGCTGCGAAGACACTCCCAGGTGAATCACAGCTGTGCGTGAGTGAGTCGGTGAGGATGATGGGTAAGAAAACGGAAGAGGCAGCTGGAGCAGCGGTGGGAGACATTCGCTGACTTCCTTCCTCAGTCTCTGATTCTCCGTCGAAGGTTTAAGGTGATCAAATGAAACAAAATTTAATTTCAAGAAAATTACGTATTTCTCTGGGTTTAGGATAATGTAATAAAGTACATGACTCAACAAATAATCTAAGAAAGGTCTAATAATTTCTACATATTTAACTGCAGAAATTCTACATACTATGTCTTTAATTATCATCATTTTAATATGGTTGGGTTTGGACTGTTGGCCACGAATAAATTATAAGAAGATGTCAACTTGGGTTTTGAGAAGAATTTTATGAGATTGAAATAATGATAATAAAATAATCATTAGTTGCAGCCCAAGCCAAGATTCAAAAAGCTTAAAGCTACCCTCTGAATAAAAAAATGATGTTATTTGTTTACAGATGAGATCCGCTCGTCAAAACATAGTGCTACAAAAACTCCACAGGGTGCATTTAATGACCCTGTGTCTGAACAGAAAGACTAATTGGAGGCGTTCAAGAACCATCGTTAATCATAATTTTATAAAGAGTTGCCCTATTTGGAATTTAGCTCCTGTCCCACTGTGATATTTGCTGTATTCTAAAGGTCATTAGAGTCTGAAGTGTTGTGTATCATCTGCAGTACTGTCGTAGTATTCTAATTAGAAGGAATTTATTATTCTAGAGACACATATCTTTAATTCTTTGTCAGTAGTTTTTTTTTACATCCAGTTGCAACATTATTTGCAACCATTGCTGTATAAAAGTGTTTCAGAGTTATAGTGATGATTGTTTGGTGACTCTTCAGTTCTACTCACTGTTGCTGCCCGACCGGTTGAGGCGGTGCATAGCTGCATTCTCTGGTTCCCGGTAAGGAAACTGCAGCGTGGTGTCCAGACTCCTGAAACCTTCTCTCAGGGAGTGGTGTTTGTAGTACTCAATCAGCTCCTGGACACACACAGAAACACACACACACACATAGTTAACACACATAAGAAAAAGTAAACTAATGGACATGCACTAATTTGTAGCTGTGGTCACTGCAAAATCAATTTGTAAAAAAAAAAAAACAGATAAATAACACCTTAACAATGTTTTATTTTTATTTGTTTTCATCGGTTTTCTAAATGCTACACATGCAGCGAACATCATTAAGACATCTGCTAAATAATGAAGAAAATCCTTTAAGACTGAATCTTACTGTTACCATGGTATATACGGCTTTTAACATGTTGGAGATGTGAAGAAAAAAAAAAGATAAAAAAATCTGTTTTCTCACTCAATAAAATGTGCTGATTTATGTGTTATTAAAATGTTAGTGTGACACACACCAGTATTCAAATATTATAACCCAAAACCCTGTTTTTTAGCACATTAGAGATACAGAAAAACAACAACTTGGTGAACCTTTTCCAATATGTGCCGCACTTATCTATAATGTGAAGCCCTCAGGCCAGTATAAACACGTCTCTAATCATGGCTATTTTTGTGCAGACTGCTAAAATAAAATGCAGGTTCTGACACTTCATTAAGCGAACCCTGATGATTTATTTATGAATTGCAGTGGTGGAGTTTAAAAAAAAAAAAAAAAACAGGGGCTGAAAAGACTCACTAATATGCTCCTGAACTTCTTGTTCTCTGCGATGTGGAAGCAGCCCTCCTTGGTCAGGATCTTTATGTGCTTCACGTCGTTGTTGTACCTGTGGGCCATTGAATAAGTTATGAGTGTAATTTCCCTCTCTGATCACCGCCATCGATCGGTGGCCGGCCCCTGGCCCCTTGCGGAGAGCGCGGCCGTCGCTGTAATGCATAGGGTCCCAGAGGTTTGTGACACGTGAATGATGGGATGGTCAGGAGAAAATGTGCACCCTCCCACCCACATCCTTGTGTTTGCATTAAGAGGGCGGCTAATGGGGCTCTGAGGCTGGAGAAGTGAGGGTTATGGATTTGCAGAAATCTAGGATGTCTATCACCCAGTGTTGCTTAATCTGTGATTATTCTCATTCTCCTGGTTAGGAGGAGGGGCTGCTGTGACACCACCACTAGAGGTCACTAAACGTAGAACTTTTTTAATTCTACACGACGTGGCTTTAATCTATGAACTCATTCTTTTTTCTTCGACTTCTTTCAACAGAAGTCTTCTCAATTGAACCTTTGGAGAGCTTACTCAAACATACGTGCTGAAATTGTTAAGACGGGACGGATCCAAAAAAGGGGCCTAGCCGATTCTAAATTGCATCGACCCAAACAGACACGAGCAGAGAGAGAATTTAAACAGCACAGCAGCGCGATGCCCCGCCAATTACCAGCACTGACGGCGGGAAAAAAAAAGCAGCAAAACATTTTTTCCTTCACTTCAAAGTTCCAGGAACACCCCCACCACCACAAATTGAAATGTAGCACATTCTAGCGAAGAAAAGTTTCCAATCTCAAAATTGCTGCTTAAAAAAATTACTTCTAATGATGTGAAAATAGAGACACAATCTTTCCAAAAGACTTTTCAAATTAAAAAAATGGAAGACTTTAGAGCTACTCTCTACTGTGTGTGTGACCAGATCTATTCAGGAAGCTGCTTTGACTTTTGAGACGTACTCCAAGTTAAAATTTCAGAGCTAACACAGAACCGGACTTGGCTATTTGGACCTAATCATCTAATATCCTCTGCCAGCTTTTCTCTGAATAACGGAGTGAAGCAGAGGGCCTTTCCATTTGCAAGCAATACTTTTTTAAAATGTTGCCATTCCCACAACGTAACTTCTCTTTTTTTTACCCTGCTTCTGTCTTTCTTGGGGAGGTTTTAAAAACCTTGAACAGTCTAGCAGTTGTTCTCTGCTCTGCTTGGAGCACTCCTTCTGTGTGCACACAAGCAATTAAGACTTCAGCGCAGAAGGAACTTGAAGGCACTGAGAGCAGCCCATTCTGCGAGGGGGAAACAAGTTAAATGAACTTTAGCGGAACGTTTCCATTGCTCACGGAGAAGCGTGCCGGCTCCTCGCGGAGGAAAGTGTTCCAGCTCAGAGATTCAACGGCCAGAGACGACGGGTCTCTTTTTAACTGCCTGCGTGTGCACTGACGCCATTTCTCTTACGTATACTGGTCAGTTAGGAACAACTGAAGGGTCTGTAGCACCCCCAAGCTTAACCGAGATTAAAATGGGTAAACTAATAACAGATTGTTTTTGTGGGTTTTATGGTTGTTTTTGTGGGTTTTAGGTCAAACCATAATGAGTACTATTACGTATGTCTTAACGGAGACCCTGCTCCGGGATTAGCATCTGGTACGGTGAGTTTCACACACATCCCTGTGGTTGACCACAGTCTCAGCCTCAAAAGAAAGGCACATCATCTTGAAAGGGAACTACAAATCGGCCCGTCAAACTGTGTAGTACAGCCGGGGGTTACTTCTTGTCGATACTGTGGTCTGGCTGAAGGCATCTGATGAAACAAGCAGACAGTTTTTCTCTCCGTCTGCAGCCGCTCTGTCATGTTAGGGAGTAATGGTCGAATCTGATGATTCTTGAGAGCCGGCCCCAAGAAAACCCAATAACTCTTACTCAGTAATGTATTATTAAACACAGACATTAACCTCTTAGATGTTAAGACAAGATTATGGAAATAAGCAGTGGTGGAAAAGGTATTCAAGGGGATCTATGTAACAAATTGTGGCAATTTACACAAATTGTTGACTTACTTATTGGCCATATGTGAGCAGGTTGTAACGTTAGATGAAAATGAGACCCTCCCCTTCTCCCCTGGTTGCCTATAGAGGACTGTGGATGATTTGTTTAAGTTGTTTAATGCTGCTGGACTGTGGATTTTCATATGAAGATTTTCTGGTACAGTCCAAAAGATGGGACTTTATGCGCATTCTTTAGCGAGTCTGTTTCATTAGTATAGAAATGGGAGTTCACTAACGACCGGCTTCCAGCACAAAACGGATAGCAATACAGCAATGTAAAAGTACTCTATTACAAGTAAAAGACCTGCATGTAAGTGAAGTTAAATAACATACGTGAAAGCAGCAAAATAGTATAAGTATTGGCTAGGTGCTAGCTAGTTAGCATGCTAACGTCAATCAATATCTCTGCAACACAATACATCATCTCTAACATGTCAAAACTGTTATTTCTTCATATTTTTGGTGCATTTTCTACATATTGCACCTTTTATATCCAAGAATCTACCTATAATTTTCCTCAAACCACTCAATAGACCTGTCAGACTTACTTTATACTGATGGCGTACTCCGTGAACTCTCTGCTGCGATGGCGGACCAGATAGGTGCTGTTGACCCTGTTGATGAGTTCTGTCTCCGCCTGGAGCCTCTCCATTGGCCCCGCAAACCTACAACACAACAGCGAAGGAAACATTAAATTGACCAACCTAAAACTCATTATGGAATACAGCATGAAGTTGCTGACTGTCTGCATGCCATCGATTACTGCGTATCAGTGTGATAACTGTATTTATCTGCGCTTGGTGTGAAGACCTTGACCTCCTTTGCTTAAACCGATTCAGAGTGAGATAGATGTTTTGTGAGCATACCAAGGTTGAGTGGAGTAATCGACGGGCTTCGGGACCTGGAGCAAAGAGCAGACATGTGGTTTTGTTATTTTCACCAAGCCTTCGTCCTAACCCTTACAGTAAACTCTTGTGCTCGGCGTCAGCTCCGCCGTTCTGTTTTCGAGATGATGTTTTGCTCGTCTATAAAACAGGTGCTTTTACACTGTATAACCCCAATAAAACAGCTTAATGCTCCTCTTATCTTTACAACAGTGTAGACACGGTGATAACAGTTTGTTATCTACGGAAAGGCTCATTTTCCTGAGGCAGCTGGACACAGTGTATGAATTTCATTTTATGGAATGGGACATGACAATTCAGCGGTGGAGAGATTTCAACAAACGGAGAACAGAAAACAAAAAAAACATAATGCACACCATTTGTCCGCCCTCTCAGCTGAGTCTGCACAAAGTATTACTTGTTCCTCATTAGGTATCTTTGCCTCTTTTTGATAAAGTGAATTTCACGACACAAGTTCCTTGTTCCTTCACATAAAAAACCCCATGGGCTGGGCTTTTGTTCCATGGCCATGTAAACCATGCTAGCCCAACCTTCCTCATATCACTGAGCTGCTAGTAAACACCTGTTGTCAAATTTGAGCTGCAACAACAGGCCCTGAAGTAGCGGACGAGTGAAAGGAAATGCTACTTACACATGGGCAAGGCTTCACAGCGTCGCTTGGAAAGAAGCCAACCTCTTTCGTCGACAGGATTTTGCCCTGTAACCACAGAGAGATAATTGCGTTATGTACATCTGGCTGGCTCTGTCTCCATAATTCAGCAACAATTAGCTTGCAACACAGAGTGGTGTAAATTTACAGCCCTAGTTAACTATTGTCGAAATAATGGCTGGCAGGAAGAAGGAAAGAGGATGAGTTCCTTATTCCTCCCGTGGTGATGAGTCTTTAAGCTCAGCGCCTTGATTTATCAACACCGGAGAGACTCAGTCCATATAAATAGGGGTTTTCTGGAGGCCACGGTGTGGTTATCTTCCTCTCACTGACTCATTCGCTGTGGGTTGATGATGCTGTTTTTGTTCTGCGCGCTGACAAAATATTTGATTTATACGGGACAATAACTCAGGCACGGATTCCGGAGCTGCAAAGAAAGTGAGGCTCCGAAATGAAAAACATTTAGAGTTTTGTGCATTTACATTCAGAAATGTTGCTCTAACTTCAATATGAAATTGTTGTTGTTGGTAGGTCTGATATCTTGAGGGGTGAATATAAAATAAAGTCTCTTAAATGAACACAGTTCTACATTGTGTGAAAAATACAATACTGCTATACTGCCTTTTTAGAAGTACTTAAAATCACTTTTCCTGCAATTTTATGTCCAAATTATAATGCAATACACAGGTATATCTCCTGTTCATGTCTGAATGATTGAGCTAAGCCTAAACCATGTCTGATGTTTCCGTTTAACCAACCTTGCTCTTTATTGTGATATTTTAAATACTTTCTAATTTGCATTTGTACAAGAAAGCTTTTACCTATTTGCATTCCAAAGTCTATGGATGGAGCAGGAAAGCACTGATGTGGCCACCAGGAGAAGCAGTAAAGCTGCATGCCGGACAACTCAGAACCAAAAAAATTCCCAAACTCCAAGAATAGTACAATGGAACGCCACACATAATCAGAATTCATTCTGGGAAAATTATTTTACCACGTCTTTGTGAGGGAGCAGTTGTCTGATGTCGCACAACAATGGCAGCACCCATTGGGAGGGGGTATGATGTATTTATAAATGACAGTATTTGTATTAGGCCTACAAATGAAGTATTTAGATATGATTCCAAGTAGGTAAGCCAGGTTTTTGGTGTTACTTTTGGCATCATGCACCTGAAACGCCTCGAAGTTGGACATTGGAAATGAGTTCGGTACTTTGACCAGAATGCAGTATAAGTCACATGTGCAGTGGGCCGCACAATGGGAGAGGCTAGAAAACTTTTTTGGGTTTTGCATTTTTTTTGTTCAAGTGAATGGGTTCCGTCTTTGAGTCCAGTATTCAGATCTTTTAATACATGTAATCCATGGTCGCCACGAGCAACCACAGATACATTTGGCAGACGGTCATCAGTTCCTTGTTGATAAATTAATCTTATGTGCTCTGTCTAAAGTTTTGGTTTGCAGAGCTTTAACCATGCCAGCTGCTGTAGCACGAATAGATTACACATGTGCTGTGTAAGCCAGACTGGGTTGGTTTGATATGAAAAATGTATTTTGAGGATTCCAGGGGTTAATTGAGGGTCCAAGACCACCCATATGTTGCACTCCGGCGTTTGAGGGGTGTGTTCTCCAATTGCAGCCGTAATCTCCGAGGCACAGGTAGCGCGCTAGCAGCTAAGCCCATTTTGATGGTTTTGTGGCCATCAGCCGTCACATCCCTGCTACATCAGGACATTTCATACGCCCTCGTGGAACGCCCTGCTCTCTGCCGCATCCTCGCTAAGAGTGTGATAATGATTACAGCTGGTAACATTGACAGAGTAAACAGATGGTTGCTGTTGAATGAAATGAAATTACAGCAATCGATTCTATTTGTCACGCAACCCCAGAACAGAAATGATTACGGTCTGCTGGCTGCAAAGGTGATGGATATTGAATGTTTGCTGAGTGTGGGGCTGTAGCTGCCTCTGGTTAAGCTGTTACACAGGGTTAATTGAATTCTGGGTCTGTTTTATCTGTGTCGTATCAAGTATGGTGAGATTTGTTTGTTTCCTCATTTCATGTCTGATCTTACAACCGTGTGTCAATACAATGTCCCATTCAGGCCTCCAGTAAAATCTCCTTTTAATTAATGTGATGACTTTGATTCTTCGGTCTCTCTAAGTGACTGCTGCGACACAATGCATCACATTCGCAGGAAAAAAGGCTCTTATTTTTTTTCTTCCTCTGCTGAGGATTTAAATCACGTGTGTTGTCACATAACAGTAATTGCATGAGTAAAGCAAATAACATTTCCAGTGTGTGGGAGTTTCCTTATGAGACACGCTGTGCTGCGTGCATAATTGTCAGTGGGTGTTTACATGTTACTAAGAATTCTATTTTCAGATGCAGCTCCTCAAGCACAACTGGAATGCTATGTTGACACAGCCACCTGTATGAAATGTCCATCTCACAGTTTGATGTCTACAGAAACATATATTTGGCAAAAGACAGGTGCAAAATCCATTAAGTAAAAAATGGACCACACAGTCTGTACCAGATCTGCCTTCTAATAAAAACGCAGAGCTGACTAACTGATAAATCATCCTCAGTGTATTACAGAATATGAGGTCAGGATAGGGGTTAGATGGACTGACAGTGCAGGAAATACAGAGATTTAAATACAGCACGCCCATTTTTCTTGTGATTAAGAGATAGTGTGACCTCTGACCTGCCACCAGGGGCTGTGAATGTCGGCGCAGATTAATTCGATGATGTCACCCGTCTGGATGCTGAGCGCCGGACCAGACGCAGGGCTCGGCACGCCAAAGTAGTTCCTGGTTACCAGCATCTTGGGCAGACCTGCAGGAGATGTACAGTTAGCTTCTGCTTGCTGTTTGCAAAAAAGGGGTTGTGTGAGTGTGAGATGATGAGAAGTGCCACAAAGGTGTTAGAACTCATTATCCTGCCATTGAAAAGACTGAGAAACAAATCTGCCTCATCAATATTCACTGTATGTGAATGTGTAACTGCACAGAAAACGGTATTTTCCCTCATAGAGTCCTATAGGAAGGAATTTAGGTTTGAAGAACCATGAAAATGGTGTCCATTTGTTACACTTATTTTGCTGAACAAAACAAAAAGTATCACAAATTTCTGTTTTACACATACGTATCTCATTTTCTGGAATAATCCACGCTAATCCGATCCCATTGGCTTTTTGTCGCTAGGAACCCAATCGATGCTAGCTTTGGGTTCGCTTACAAAAATATGTCATCCCTGCAGCACTCTGTATATAAAGATATGAATCATTTATTTGGTTTAATAAAGTGTCTAATTGTCTAGCCTATTTCATATTTCGTGTTTTCTTGGGTTTGAAAAGAAGTGAATCTTATTGAACTCAAAGCTCCTTTTCATCACCTTGTAATCAACGTGTGAGCTTTCCATATACAGTGTAGTGAAGTTTTAACCAAACACACATCTCTTTAAAAGTAGACTAAGTAGATATATGAGTGAAAGGGGACAAATGTAAAAGAAGTTTAAACCTATTAGACTTCTCTGGCTTGAGCCCGGCTCCGTATGAGTCCGTCTACGCGTCTTTGTGTATGCGAATGCGGGTACTGTGTGAGCTCGGGTCAAAATGTTTGCCATTCTAAAGGTGCGTCTTTGCTCCACTAAACTATTCACGGCCCCCATTATAGGTGCTAATGAGAGGGAGTGTACATGTGTACACACGAACGCACGCACGCACAAACGCGCACACACACACACACACCCTGTTACAGGTGTGCTGCCCTTGCAAATCAATTGGACCTATTATCATATCAGAGATAAGCAGCAGTGCAGTCCAGTGCGAGGCTGGTTGTTAGATAAAAGATACGTGTGTTTCGGTGTGGACGCTGTTGCTCCTGGGGGAACGTGTGAGGAAAATTCAATCAAAGTCATAACTTTGATTAAAACTGATTCCCCCATCAGATTGACCGTATAGATATGTAGGAAAATAGCTGTGTTGTTTTCAGTATAATATTCTTGGTGGTGTTATTGGCTCAATCATCAATGCCCTCCTTTTTTCTTAGCTAGCTCATCTGTGCATACCTTTTTCCACAACTGCTACATGTACAATGGAAGACCTGATTAAAGAAAAGTACTCCCCTGGTAATATTTGACATATTCAGGCACTATAAGTCGTGTATTCTAATCAAGCTGAACTTTTGTTTGAATGACCTCAGTCAGCACCATTTGATTCGGCACAATGGCCATCGCTGATCCCATTATTGACCAAGAAATCAGTGAAATTGAAATATAATATGACTACTATGAACCATCCACCCATGCCAAACAAATCCCAAGTTCATATCTCATATGCCCGACACAATGAAACAAAATGTGCATATCTCTCTGTGCATTGTGCGCCGATAGTGTTGTTCGGCGACACAATGTGAGAAGACGGAATTCAAGTGTGAGCATGAAGAAAGGCTGGAGCTTAAGGCAAATAATAGAGAAGTCAACAACACTGTATTGAAAGCTAATACATCTATATCTGCCTTGCTTCTCTTTCACGCTCTGTTCCAGCGCTGCGGCACTGAGGCAGGCAGCCTGACATGTGCTAGCCCGCCTCAATAGGACTTCTAAAGACACAGGGCCATGGAGAATTGAGTCTTGGGGGCATGAATTGCATTCCTATCCTCACAAGGACAAGCCAAGTGTTAGTGCACCTTTGAAAACAGACAAAGAGAGCAGCGTCGAAATATTATGAAACGCCGAGGGCCGGGGCAATCAAATGCCTATTGATTTTAATGCGTCTTCAGTCAGAAATGATTTTCTGCAGCATAATGGATGGAGGGTGGAAAAAATGAGTGTTGAAGCCAGGTTTATGAGAGATTAAAGGGGCCTCAGCGTGGCGTAGGCGCACACATACACGCACGCGAAATTTGAGGGGCTGCTGTGCGTTATTCATATTCTGTCGCAGAGGGATTGAGAGACGGCAAGCCACAGGAGGAGGAAGGCAGAGACACAACGGCTGCATTTACTGCTTTTACTGTAAACACATCTGTCACTTGCCATTCAGTCTGCTGTGGTTTAGATTTTAATCAACTTAACCATCTATATGAGCCGTCATAATCATATGTTGATACGGTCCCGGGTGTTGCAATAGCTACCAGGTGCACTTTCCTCTCTGACTGAGCCAGGTAACCGCTGACGACAGAAGAAAAACAAGCAAATAATGATGCCGTGCCAGCAGCGGTTAATCCAAACCTATTGCCAATCCTGATAAACAACCTGATAGATGATGTATAGTAAGCATAGCAGTACTTCCTGGTTGATCTCGTTAGGTTAGTCGATCAGCAGAAAATCTATTGCAAACATTTTGACAATCGATTCATTGATACTGTTTCTTGTTCTCAAAGTGAGAGGATTTACTTCTCCTTTTTCTCTGCTTTATATTATTGGAAATTGGGCATCAACAAACAATTAATTTAATAAGACTATTGAATTTTCACAATTAATCAATTCATTGTTTGGTCTGGAAAAGAAAAAGGAAAAAGTAACAAAAGCCACATCTTTGGATTGCTTCGTCTGTCCATCCGACGGTCCAAAACCCAACGACACTCAATTTACTATTATAAATGATAAAAAATAAAGCGACATTTAAGAAGCTGAAACCAGCAAATGTTTGACATTTTTAGCTTGAAAAATGACTGAAACGATTAATAAGTTAACAAAATAGTGGGTGATTAATTTTCTTTTGACTAACTATTATTTTAACTTTGGACTTTAACTTTTTTTTTTTTTTTTTTTTTTTAATTTTTTTTTTTTT
>OMLP01001214.1:20395-41211 GCA_900302685.1 Spondyliosoma cantharus
GGTGTCGGGGGGAGGGGGGGAGGCAGACCTGAGATTTTTGCTCCACCAGTTTCTTTCATTGGCTCCCCGAGGGACAGGTTACACCCCCTAGACACACACTAGCGCACACCTTTGGCGTACACACACACACACACTCATGCTCCTGTACCTGTACACATAGAGCAATTGCATAAGCATACCTCCACACTCACGCACACGCTGGCTGTCAGAGAGCCACAAATATATGTGCTGTACCTACAGTACCTGCACACACACACGCACGCACACACGCACGCACGCACACACACACACACACGCACACACTTCTCTCAGTGGGCCTGTTGTTCCTCAAGTGAACTTTGACCCGTTACGCAAACATCTGTCGAGGGAGCTGATAACAGAGACAAATGCAGGTAAACAACGTCTTATCTCTGACACATACACACACGCACGCACGCACGCACACACACACACACGTATATGACCCTCTACTATGAATGTGTGTTTGTGCAGCCCTGCAGGTGTATTGGCAAAATCTGTTGATGCAGACATGGTGGTGGCTCTGTGAGCGTTAGCGTAAATAAAGTTTAGTGTTGATCGGTGGTGAAAGTGGTAAAACCATCACAGAAGTAACAAATTAAAATGTCTCCCATCCCTGTTCCTGAAATTTAAGACTTCCAGAAAATACTGGTGCATGTTTGTGTGCCAGCAGAGGGTGAGCACGACGCAGAGTAATGACAGTGGGAATGCAAACCGACATCCCAGTCTTCACCAGCTCTGCAGCCGCTGGTGTCGCCCAAATCTACTCAGGTACACACTGTGCCCAGGTGGGCCTGGCAGTGGCGTTATTGCCTCTGCGACCTGATAGCGGCGTGACAGATGCCAGGTCCAACAGGAGCTGGCAGCTTGCCACAGGGAACAGAACACACGCACGCAACTGTGACGCGCGGTGTTACGGGTGCAGGCTGCGCTCGCCTGGCTTTAAAAAAACAGCGTGCAGAGTTTCGGTGCTCTGAGAAAACACGAGCGTGCACTTTCAAGACCTAAAAAGAACTTCCCCACAAACAAAAAAGTGCTTCTTTTTCACCTCTTTGCGCTCTCTATCTCTCACACGCTCACACGCATGCAGAGGACATGCTAAGCTGGTTTCTGAAGACCTTCCTTTCATTCCACACGTCTGATGTTTTTTCCCTCCGTTTCTTTCAGAGCTGTCAGCGCTCCTGCACAGGGAGCTGAGTGACAGATACACAACAGGGGCATAATAAAAAAGTCAGGAGTTTCTTAAAACTCCTCAGTAAAACTACTATTAAGCTTTGGGGATCGGTGCAATGATACACAGTGACAGTTGCCTTTAAGGTTCTCAGAAGTGTCAAACCCACCCAGGGAAGCGGGGGGAGCGTTTGAATGAATATCTGCAATACTGATCCAATATTTGGATGACCTTGTTTTGGGAGAAATAAGGGCACGTTTTTGAAAGTTTTTATTTATTTGGGCCAAACTTCCTCAATTCTGCTCGGTGCGATCCTTTTCAGAAAGTCAGGGTTAGTCTCCGCGTGGCGCCTTTTCATCGCAGTGCAGCGTATCTCCCTCGAACACATAATTAGTCACATCAGACACTCATGCATCAGGGTCATGCACCATTGCGTGTCATCTGTCATTATGCTCACGCTGCCAGAAAAGTGCTATTGTGTTCGTACAATTAGATTTCATATGTCCCTTGAAAGAATTTTGTTCAGTGACAAATTGTTCAGAGCAGACTTGCTGCAGACTGGACTGATATGAGGCCGTGCAATAAAGTGGGAGACTTTGGCCGTGTTTGTGTGTGTAAAGCAGCGGTGCGTTACCTGTTTTTCCACAGCAGCCAAAGCGGCCAATGCATTCTTTATGGGCACCTAAACCGCACTTGGAGCAAAGGTAGCCCTGGTAAAAGGTGCCCCTGCAGACAGAGAGAAGGGAAAAGTCATTACACTGTTTGCTTTGCTTTGAATTTTCTGAAATCATACGAGGGAAACCTACTGAACATCTCTCTTGTTTTCCCAACATGGTGTATCCTAGTGACTTTGATAATTCCCTGACTTCCCTCTTGTTCTACCAAAGGTCCGGCTGCATCAGTTCTCATTCTGGTGTAGGTTAAAATTGCTCTGGCTTGTTTGTATTTCTTTAAACCAATCACGACAGACTCTCCACACCTCCCTACACTTGTGTTTGCAGGGTCATGTATTTTCCAAAAAAAAAGACAAAGCACACAGTAAACAAATTAAAGATCACATCATACCTCCTAAACAACAGTATTATTGATATTACTTGATGCCATGTTAAATAAATAAACTTTTTAGGGAAGGAAAGACTGCAAGAAAGTTGTGGCCCAATCAGATTGCAGCTCATTTGTAAACAGCCTCTCTCGCCAATCGAGATCTTTGCTATTCCACCGACCCCCAGCTCGATCCCGTCTACATCTGTTAATCTTTAAGTAATTGTGTTGGAACCTTTCAGACGAGGTTTGATCACTGCTATCGGGTAAAATAAATCATATGCAATTAATCCACTATTCGAGTACCCAGCACAATCTCAGTTCAGCTACGTGTCAGCCTAAGAGTTCTTCAAAGTCGAAGGCTGAATTCCAAATCCAGGCTGTTCCTCGTCAGCCAGCTCAGCAGCACCAGGACACCAGCCAGAACTGAAAACTTTTCTACCAAGTCCAAATCGGGTGTGGCAGGCAGTTAACCCAGAAAACTGTACCAGCTCATATCTGATAAAGACTGAAAAATAAGACACTGACTTTCTGGTGTGAACGATGAGCACACACGTGCACGCAGAGATGGAAGCAGCAGTGTGTCGTTTTGTTTTTTTCGTTTGCATAACCATCTCAGAGGCCCTAATTAAAATGACATGAAAGCAAAGACTGCTTTGCTCCGCTCTCCAGCTAATCGTCTGTTTAACCTCTTTGAGAAACCTAGTGTGGAGTTAAAGTGCAGGTACACACTGTTATTTTATTTATTTTTTTGCTCACTTCAGAACCGCCGGGTGTATGTTGCACTGGGAGACGTGTGTCTGAACATATATTTGAACCAACAGGACGCCACTCTTGTGAAACCTTCAGGATTCTTATGAAATCACATGAAAGCAAATATTTTTGGTATTCAAACTTCTCCGAGACACTTTACTGAATATTTGGATGCTGCACAATTCCTGATTAATCGTGTAATGCCTCAGCGAGCCCTTGCTCTTGTTAATATTATCATAAAGCGTGATATGTCTTCTGAGTGTTTTCAATTATAAAGCACACAAGAGATCAAATTAGATATATAAGATCTGGTGTTTTCATATTGTTCCCCACATAATAATGGTGTTTGGAAGTTTCTTTTTGCTGTAGGTTTTATAAAATAGTGTCATATACATCTTAAAAATCCCCCAAATAACATATCGATTCGTCGAGTCGTCATAATGACACCGCCCTGAGGAGCAATCATTATCCACAGACAAGCCGGAGAAATAACAAATCAACATCTGAAAATAATAATGAAACATTGCATTTCAGAGGCTTCACTGCATTATTCTTGTTTTTCTTATATCTTATCCTGAGAAAAAACGTCAGGTGAATTCAGCGCCCGGCTCTGTATATTCACAGTGCAATAACCTTGTCCCCTTTACCCCATCCATCGCCTTGAAGAAGTGCTGAAGTGTGACAGACATTTTTCTTTGCCGTCCTCGGTAGGTAAAACCACTCAGTCGTTCCCGATGTGAGAAAGACCATGAGGCGCAGTCCTCCTCGGGGATACCATTCAGCGAAATTCAAAAGAAACTTTGTGTCGGGGAAGGCACATGTGCAGAGGAAGAGAGGAGTAAAAGGAAAGTGACGAATAGATTGTTAGGGTACACCGGAGAGGAAGAGGAAGGAGCGGAGGTCTTTCAAAGGAGTCCCGATGGTTGCTTGAAGGGAGAGGGTCCGCATCTCGTCCCTCAGTCTTTATGTTTGACGATAGCCTTGAAGAGATTTGTGCGCTGCTTCCAGTGTGTGTGTGTGTGTGTGTGTGTGTGTGTGTGTGAGAGAGAGAGAGAGAGAGAGAGAGAGAGAGAGAAAGAGAATAATAACTGGCCTCTCACCTCAGCAGCATGTGGCAAGAGTTGCAGGAGGTGATCCTTTCGAAGGTGTGCATTTCAAACTCATGGAAGTTGCTGGTGGCGTTCTCGGGATGAATGTTGGATCTAAAACAGACAAACAACAAACATTAGATCCATAAAAAAAGATTTAAAAAAGAAACTGTTAGGACTGTTGTATCTCTGAATTGTCACTAGATTGAGAACATCTGACCAGATAATCAAACCTTCGCTCTAACATGTTGCATATTTTTTTAAGTAAGCCTGCCACTTATGCAAATGATAGTGCCGTTAATTTTCTTTACTGATTCTGTTTTTTCGTCACTGAAGTAAACAAGGTATTCTCATCTTTTACAAATGACCATAAATTCATTATCATTTTGTGAAGTCTTTTACTTACTGATGGGTAAAGATGCTTGTAATATTGTTTTGTATTCATGGTCATTTATATGTTTCCATTAAGAGAAATGATGCCGTTTGGTCGAGGGTATTACATAAAAGATGACGAGGTGGTTGTCAGACTTATTGTATGGGGCTGTATTATCAGGACACCTCGAATTTGCACAGGATAAGTGAGGTCTCTATTTTACTCGTATTTACTGGCACTATCTCCTGAATATGATGTCAAGGCTCAGTGTGACATCTGTCTGTCTGGCAGCAGCCACATTATTAACAGAGTTTAGAGCTGATTTGCTCTCTTTCTTCATGTGTTAGAAGCATAAACACACATTTGGAGCTCATTTAGATCAAGTAGAAGATGCTCTGTGGCTGTACTTGAATATGACAACCTTGTGTTGCTACTAACCTTCTCTGCCATTACTATAAAAGAACAATTTAGCCGATATCACAGCACAGCTGTTGGCTGCTGTTAAACATATTGTGAACCATGATTAAATGTGTTGCTTGCTCAGTTGTCCGTCAACAGAAAATGGAGGTTTGAAGAGAAATATTACGCTTTATTTGAACGGTACTAATATGACCACATGACCCCCGTGTTTGACAAAGATCGCAGGCGATATGTGGTGGAACTTTACTTTACAAGTTCTGGACATGGCACAATCACACAGGACTAAAATCACCAACATCCTCTGTGATTATTACATATTACTAGAGTTCCCCAGGTAACACTAATTCCATGAGAATAGGGATCAAGACTGTAGATCAATATGCCCAGTGATGTGATTACAGCATGTTTAATGGGAGAAGAGCTGTGTGATGTGTTTTTTTATTTCCATGGTCTGCACATCCCTCTGTTTGCATTTTCATTGTCTTAAACATTCCATTGTTTTTCACACTGGTTCCTTACCTAAAAGCATGACAGGATCACATGCTAATGTAGTTCAAGATGGGACTCCTTCAAAACACTATCCTGTGCCAGACAGAACTGCACTCATCAACTAACTGAAGTCAGAAAATCAACTCCAGAGGACAAGAAAAAATCAAGGCAGAAAAGAAGAATGCGAAACTGCTCTTTTCTTGCATTCAAAGTGCAGTGTCAGCTCAATTTCGAGTGTTGGGGTGTCCTTGAATGCAGCACAGAGTTTTCCATATGGTCTCTGCTCATTGCACCTGATTTACTACATGTCAATAACACGACGTGTGCTACTCAATAAAAACTCATTAGATGATGGTCTTGATGTCCAGGGTCAGCATTTAAAGCTCCCTTTATCATACATCGGTAAACGCTGACAATATTGTGCTGTGTGCACTCAGTACGTAAGAGCCCCTCAACACACCTATTCAATAAAGACCAGTTAGACCAAGCTGTAAATTACACTGACCCCTATAGTAAGTTGTAGCAGAAGTTAAAGATGAGCCCGGACGGCGTCAATTTAAAGGGCAAAAGTGTTCTTCTTGCAGCCAACAAACTCAGGAACATTTCACTGATACAGTTCTTTGAAGTGGGAAGGACAGAATTGCAAGTAGACAGGCGAGGTCTGCTTGAAATGAACACGGGAGGGTTTCTCAGCCCCCCTGGGACATGGATGCATATGTGTGTGTGTGTGTGTGTGTGTGTGTGTGTGTGTGTGTGCAATTGATGCGTGTGTGTACAGTATGCGTGTGAGAGAAAAAGGGAAAAAGAGAGGATTTACCCAAGTTTGCCTGCGGCGCAAATGTTTATTTCAAATTTTAAGAGGTCCTCCCTTTTGTTTTTTCACCATTTCAACAGCTCCGCATGATGACATCGCTCCGTAAGCCACTTTGCTTAACACGCACAGGTGCTACTTTTTAAATAATTAGTCAAACAGACGCGCAACGACAAGTTCTCTAGAATATAGGACACGCAGCGCTTAGGATGGAGGAAACAGAAACAGAGAACTTCAGAGGCATCCTCTCCTCTGTACTGGGGTCAACCAATATATCGGCTTAGTACTGAAGATATTTTCTAGAAATTGCACACTCCTGAAAAGAAAGAGGGTCCACTTCATGATGAAAATAGTCACATTGACAAATAATGAATACGTTGCTATGGTGTGTTTATAAGAAAAAAATGTCATGAACTTTGCTTTTTCTTTTGACCTCACATGGAGAAGATGACTGGGCTCTCTTTGCACTGAAGCTTTTAAATGGAAGCAAATGGTAGCCGCATGAATTGTAATGACATTTGATGAATCCTTATTGTATTGTGTTTCTGAGTCTGTGGAGGGACTGCAGCTTAAGCAACTTTTTGTCTTTGCGTTCTTGCTTTCTGTTCCTGAAGCGGCGTGTCGACGCACCCCTCGTGGCGGCTAAATCTCAGCTAGGCAGCGCGTGAGAAAACAGCTTTTCAGTTATCAGTTATCAGTTATCTCGCGTTACTGCAGGGGGCCTGTGATCATCTTGCAACGCCTCTCTATTCTCGATGCTCGTTAATTCCGCCCCAAACGGCGTTCGTTTTTCTCACATCACTGAGAGCTTCATCGTCCAAATCCCCTCCCTCCTTTTCACGGATTCTTTTCTTTTTTCTTTTCATTATTCACTTTTTTCTACAAGTTCATCATGCCCTTAACCAATTGTCACTGTTGTTTAGGAATAACCAAATCTATTAACAAGTATCTCAGCTCCAGGAGGTGCAGGGAGGAGGATGTTGTTTTTTTAATCATATATTTATTGAGGAAATTATCAATTCCACAGGAAAGATGTCTATTTAGACAATTAACGCTTAACAGATTCAATAAATTGATAAGTGTAACATTCTGGGTTTCTCTGTGGTGTTTCAGGATGTTCTAAATGCTGTTTTTTTTACTTTACACCAAAATAAAAATATTTGGGTATTGACATTATAGAGGCAATATGTAAGGATTTTAGTTGAAATACACAAATGTAAAAGTTTTGACATTATGATGTCTCTGTATTGTGTTGCAGCTGTATATAAACTGGTGTTAGCTGTTCTGGTACAAGCTCTTGTGCTGTTGGTGTAAACGCTAACACTTTCCTGGTCCTGAGCCCCCAATCAGAACCGCTAGCTTCACGGCTCACTGAGCTTACAAGCTAAGGGCAGCTACAGTTAGCAGCAGTTAGCGGTTACTCCGGTGATATGCTGCCCCCTGTTTATTTTGAGTATGAACCTGACAGGTTGCCATTTCTTCCATAATGCAACTTTAAAGGTTTACTTCATCAGTTTAATCTTGTGCTTTGATAATGTTAGGCGACCTCACAGAGATATATGTATAAAAGAACTGTCAAAATTGAAGCAACAGAGGGCAAGACATCCTGACATTTACATTAAAATACTTGATCATACATTTCCCACAGTGCAACTCAACAGTGTAGTTTGTTAGACCATGCCTAACAGACCTACACGTTTTAACTCTACACCTTCAGTTTGTTTTAAAGGACTTCAGTTACAGTGCCGTCACCAAGACCAGGCTGGTGTGACCTTGACAACATTAGTATGACATCATCAGGGTTAAGGTTGAGGCTTTAATTCTATGAAAACCGAACAGATTATTGTTTACATGATCCTCTTTAAATTGGTCTAAAATAAAAAATAAATACTATGATAGCTATTGCAGAGTTCAAAGGGTTAAAAAAGCCACACAGGAGATATACCCTACTCTGTGCTCTACTGCACCCGATGTACTATTTGTAAGCACGTACTACTCTGCTTTACTGAGCATGCTGTCAATATCTTTCTGGTGCCAATCTGATGAGAAAAATTCCTGCACACTTCTAATTTCATTGAATTTCACGGTTTGGAATGGGGGAATGGAGCCCTGGCCCCCCGACTGTTGATCAAACCCCGGCTTTAAAATAACTCTCTCTAACAAGTCAAATCTTCACAAACCTTCATGTACTAGAAGTTTTCTTTAAACTGTGCTTGTGTCTACAGTAGTATTAATATCTACATATATCTACCGAAGTTATTGTCACACTACACCCAGTGAAATATGTCTGGCCTGTTGAAAACCATCAAAGACAGACGAAGACAATTAGTCAGTTATTCATCTCTCTTGGCTCTGTGAGTGTGATGTTATCTTTCCGTTGACGCTCTTGGCAGCAGTTTGTCGGCTTAAATAAATTTGGATCCCGTTCAGGATGTGGACTGGTTTATGCAGTTTAAATACACACATCTGACACTGACACTAAACTGAACCATGTTCTCTGAGTATGAAGTATTAAATGTCTATATTTTTTTCTTTTTTTTTTAAAAAAAAAAAAGGTTTTTAAAAGGTTTTCTTTTCTGCATTTTAGTGCTTCTTTCTGACCAGATCAGGTTTTTTAAAGAATCCAACCTCTAATCTGCTCATCCTTTTGTCTCCTGGCCCCCATAAATCTTCGAGCAGCCTAACTTGAATAACCGGACGGGCGAATTGTGCTCTTTGATGCTGTGACAAAATGCAGCTGAGGCAAAAAGACACACTCTTATCACACTGTCACGCATGAATTCACACACATTCGCCGAGAAAACACACTCACATGGCCATGCCAAACTGCTCCAGCCACTTCTTTTTCAGCTCTTTGGTCTTGAAGAAGAACTCAAAGCCGCTCTGGCCCTGGTTATGAGTGAGGTAGAATCCGTAGGACCACTGCAACGAGAGAGAAACACACACACACACACACGTTTTAAGGCAGGAAATAAAACAGGGGCGAATAAATAAATTGAGGATTTGAGCGAGAGACAAATGGAGCGGGAGGGGGGCTGGAGCTGAAGGAGACAGGATGCAGGGAGACAGATGGAGACAAAGAGATGCAAAATGACAGAGGGATGCCTCGGGGAGAGCAAAACACAAAGGCTGAAGGGTTGGAGGGCGGCAGAGCTGACAGACAGAGAACAAAACAGAGAGGAAGAGCATGAAGGAGAAGAGGAAACGAGCGCGAGGTAGCCGTGCCATATAACTGCTGGGCATCAGACGGCATGCACAGACCCAAGAAGTGAGTGGGCCTGTAATCATCCACCATTATCCACTTCAGAGGCTAAATATTTGTGTATTAGCCATTGTGTCAACACATGCCTCTGTTTTGTTTTTTTTAAGACGGCATCACTAAACAGATGCTTGGGAGATGCACTTTTTATGGCTCCTGGTTGTGATTTTGAACTTCTAGCGCTCAGTTCTGAAGGCTTAAAAACATGCCAAGCTGTCAGGGAAGCTCATCTCTTCTATCGCAAGAAAAGAGAATAGGAAAGCGGTGCACTACAGAGGCATTCCCAGTGGACACCGAGACTTAGGCTCAGCAGAGATATCTCCAGCTACCAATTTGTTAGGAGACGGAAGAGTTGTTTGTCTGTCTTTCTGTCAGTTTCGATCTTTTCTTTTGCTCGGTTCATCTTTAGCATTTAAAAAGGACCACCCGCCCAGGTGTTTCTTTATTGATCTCACTAAAATATAATCAAGCTGACCATTAGTAAAGGGGGTTCACCATGTAAGTCAAAGTGGGAGTTATTTGAGAAACGTTATTGATATTAAAGCTGGAATTCTCTACTTTAATTCTGAAACTTGAACATGGCTTACATCTGTTTTAACGATACACTTCTTTACTTCCTGTCAGCTCCACGGTAACGTGACCATTGTCTCCAAACTTGGCTACCACGTTGCTCCTTTAGTCAGTTGCCCTACCTTCACCGTTACTTTCTACATATTGTTAACAGCACTGTGCATTAGGATCATTTTAATGATCCTTACTGGCAAGGTTAACAAGTCAGCTAACCTCGCTGCCTACTAAAATGAAAAAAAGCACCTGTTAATCTTTGGCAGCTGTTACAAGCACAAAAAAAGAGTGTAAAAAAGAGCCATAGCAACTTATAACATGCGAAGCTCTGAAAATCGAGCTAATGTTGGTGTCGTTCAACAGGCCTGCTAACAAATTACACCACATCTAAATGAATCTGATCTTTTGTTGTTATAATAGTGTAGATTGTTGGAGCTTTGAAACACGTGAAGCTTTGAATCATCACTTCCTGCTGCAAAGACTCAAACTATCGCCTCCAGTGTAGTGCAAATGTGTTGATTTCAACCGTTGCTCTGAAGTTTCCTGCTGCTGCGTACATCACTTTTCGAAACGATTAGACTTTAAGGTTATTTGGCTTTACCTCCATCTGACGCGCATGTAAATGTGGTTGTTTTTTCTCCCGTGATGAAGCTTCCTGTTGCTGCTTCCCTCAGACAGCCACTGTCATCTTTAGCATTTCCATAACAAATATGTAATCAAACAAACTGCGTCGTATCCATCATGTCGGAGGTGAATGACGCTGAGGTAGATGAAAGTTTCATGAAAAAAAACAACTATATAAGCCCATATGGGTCTGAGCCTGCTAATGTCTGCTATTTACAACATCATTATTGCCCAAATCATTGTTTCCTGGCACGCAGTAGATATCATTCCTCATTATGATTGGCAATATTTTTCACCATTTGGCACTTAGTATTCACTGTGTGTGTATGTGTGTGTGTGTGTGTATAGTCAGGCCCAAAGCAAGGTTTAATGATAACACCATCTGGGAGGAGGCAGACTGTTCTAGTCAGACACTGTTTCAGTATTATGCTGGTAAATGAACAAGACAATGTAAAACATGTGCTGGAACAAGCTTGTACCAAATTATTTAAAGAGTCTTTTTCTGTCGATTACTGTGTTGTCTGCGTTATGATCCGGAAAGATGTTTCCGTGTAGTTCATTTCGCCAGCACATTAGGGGATTCGGAGCACAAAAGGCAGCCGTGGGATGTAGAGGTTGGTACAGGTGCGCTTATAAAAAAATACCGTCGAGAAGCGAGTTAACTCAATTTTGACTCTATTTTATGAACCTGCGTTTATCTGATAAATTGTTATGGGTGCTCATTATGCTGAAGTAGCGCTGTTAATTGGCTTGTCAGGAGTCCAGCATGGTTGCTGAGCTTTGCTGACTCAGTCATAAAGAGGCAATAATGGACTCAACGGTGCAAGACCTCCCTCCATTATAGCTGATTGGTTGTTATATGAGATGCGTGTTTTGTTCTTTTTTTTAATGTTACAGAATGTACAGAGGTACAATCTGCTGTTGTTATTTTTTTTCACTGTACAAAAAAGTAAAAGTAGAAATGCTCGCTGCATCCTGTAAAGCCCTCGGGTGAAATTAAATTTCATCCAAAGCTGTTTTACTGTTATAGAACCGCTATAAATCACCTTTTTAAAGTGGGTTATTGTGTCTTGACAAGTGTCATAACCCTGCATAAAATTAAAAGCTAATTGCTCGTGACATATTATCTTTGTCAAGTCAGTGTAAATCAGTGTCGATCCAAAGTGACACCACCAATCGACACACAAGACAATGAAGCTTCAATATTAAGGTGAAAACAATCAAATTAACACGTGTGATGCACACTTTTTATTCTCAGCCGTGATGCAGAAGTCATCGCTGCAGAAATTATCTATTTGGCTGTTAGGGACATTTTTTTCACTGGATTGAAATTCAGAGCCCATCTTTTCATTGTTTAATTTGGCACAATTAAAAAGTAGAAACCTGTTGACCTAATATTTCAGGGCAATATATATGTTCTGCAAGTCTGGCAGATAAAATGGCTACCTGTTTTGCTTCTTTCTGACTTCAGTTTGATTTAATCAAGGCTTATATTTCTGCATGTCTGAAGTGAAACACGCCAGGAGTGGAACTGAGTTATTCACTTGGAACCGAAGGGGAGATGTTCACAAAAAAAAAAAAAAAAAACAGAAGAGAAAAAAAGAAAAACCTTAAACCGACTGAAAAATGCGCCAATGTCTTTTCCAAGGTGAGAACCTGATCTGAAACTTCAAAAATGTGTACCAGCCGAGGATCAGTCCTGGTCAGATGTTTACGTACCCTTGTACAGAACATGTATATCATGGCAGCCTTGAGTTGTAGTGATAGCTTGCGTCTTCTTCCTGATCGTGGCAGTGACACTACTGTGCCATGCACTTTATACTTACAAACAGTTATTCGCACAGTAGATCCTGGGACCTGTATCTGCTTTGAAATGGCTCCAAGTGACTTTACGGAATTGTTCAAATCAATAATGCGCTCTTTCAGATCAATGCTGAGCTCCTTAGACTCTCCCATTAGAGTATTTGTGGCTGAGTCTAATGGGAGTATCAAACAAGCCCTATTAAAATGAGCTCAGAAAGGTCACCAGCTACCAGTCATAATCACTCAAAAGTTAAATTTGATTCACACAATTTTCTATAATCGCCTAAATTGATCATTCAGTTTACTGTATGTATATTTTTGACCCAGCAGATTTGGTCACATTTTCAGACCTACAATAAATTCATTATCAAAGCAAACAAATGTTTATTGACAAAGTAGTCTGTGTTCCACTCATTCCATCACAGAAAAATGGAAGCGGTAGAAATATGATATACATGTCCTTTACAAGTGTACGTACACTTTTGACCACGACTGTATGTGGCCTGCAAGTCTGGCAGATAAAACGGCTATAAGTGTTGTTTCTGTCTGACTTCAGCTTGATTTAATTGAGGCTAATATTTCTGGATGTCTGAAGCGAAACATCATCACTGTGGCCTCGCCAAAAGTGGAACTGAGTTATTCACTTGGAACCGAAGGGGAGATGTTCACAAAGAGACGTGCTGCTGCCAAAAAACAGTAGAGGAAAAAAAAAAACATGAAACTGACTGAAAAATGTGCCAATATCTTTTTTCCAAGGTGACAGCCTGATCGGAAACTTCCAAAAATGTGTACAAGCCAAGGAACACGGCGAGGGGCGGGGGATTCACCTGGGAGACCAATTCATGTGCAGTCTGGAGGGATCAAAAGCCGTCCATGTTGACTACTGTAGTGTAATTTATTTCTGTGAAGTCATACATCAGTCAAACATACTGATACAGGTGTAAAATTATCCCCTCACTCTCACAAAAGTCTGATTAAATTCACTGACTGTCGGGAAAACACCCCTCTATACACCATGACATGCTGATAATCACTCAAACATTGGACCTTTCTGACAGCGGACTTTTTGGACAGGTGGACAGATATAACTAACAACATTAAACTGGCATTGATAAACGTTTCGCTCAACTCATGGTGATGCAGTAAACGCTGAATGGACACTGTAAGGGCTACAGAACAATGACGTCATGCAAAGGGTGGGAGGATCCAATGCTGCTGTGTTCCAAGTCTTATAAACTTAAAGGAATCTGACTAATAATTATCATTTAACTGCTTCCTGATTGATCAGCAACTGAAAAGATAGCAAATAGTTTATAACTGAATGGACATCGGGCTGCAGTTCAAGGTAAAACAACGCATTTGATAATCGTTTAGCTAGCATTAGCACTCAACCGATTCCTAGCTAACATTTCGATTTCATTACAACCTGTGTGTTTTACCTCCAGGCTTGACTGAATGTGTCCAATTTGTGCGTTAATATTATAGAATAAACTTACTATCTGTCACTACACACTATCAAACAGCAGTGTTAGCTAGTTAGTGGTTGGACGCTCAATGTTAGCTGTTAGAAGCTATTTTCAATTGTGTTGTTTCACCTTGAAACATGGGCAGGTGTTCATCCAAATTTTCACTATCCATCAAACTGGGAAGTGATAACAATTTCTGAGATTGCCTTGGCTTATTAGCTAACTAGCTAACTAATTAGCATTCAGCCACTTCCGAGCTATAATTACCATTTAATTACATACAGTATGTTTCACGTCCAGACTCAAATAAATATGTTCAAGATGTGCGTTGACACTTTAGAATAAATGTATTATCCTTCCTAACGTATCATGTATCACGATCATACGTTAAATTTAGCTAGGAAGTGGTTCTGGGCGTTGGGGAGAGAGAATCAGCACAGACATAGCTGTTTCAGAATGACACAATAAAACATTCTCAATAGAAACCATGTCAGTGTGTGCGCAGACCTTTCGGTTCTCCTTGTCTGACGTGGGGTTGTTGGTGATCTTGAAGAGGTGCAGGTCGATCACTTCTTTCATCTCATAGACGTCGCCTCGACGCTTGCACACGATCACCGCTGCATCGAACAGGAAGATGTGCCTGCGGTCCAATTAACATCACGTCTAAGTTATTACCTCTGACGTCTTAATAGCACTACATTTTATTTATTATATTATCACACAGTGTTTGTCGGGAGCTCAGAACTTAATACCCTTGTCACGCGAGATTAGAACATTTTTGGGAGTATTCTGTGCATCAGAAAAGCCTCCCTCTCCAGTTACTGTGACAGATTTATAGATATGGATCGCCTCAATCTTAAACTCCTGCTACATAATCCTACAGAAGAAGTGGAGGACTAACAATGCAATTTCTATCTGATGGAAAAGTTGCTATATTTTACATTGAACATTACATGCAACAATGCGCAGACACAATGTATTTTTTGGTGTGATAAAACTTATTAGTGGTTAGTCACGTGTTATTAAAGCTGTGGTGTCATGAACCAGCAATTACTTGACTTGATTTGTTCTTTGCTTACATGACACACAGGTTTAGTTTCTCTCAGCACTTTAGCTTAAAGTAGTATACATAGTCTGGCAGGTTTCCAACCACTGCACCTGACTCTCGATCGTTGTAGCCAACCGACGTGTCAACCCGACATCTCACCTGTCCTGTTTAGCCCGTTTGTCCACCGAGGCCACCCGCACCTCCCCGTCGCCTTTGGGTCTCCCGTAGTTGCTCAGACGCTGATTCTACAGAAAAACGGAAAGAAAGGAATCGAGCATTTCCAAAGTATTGCAAGGTTTAGATCAGGTTCTTGGAATAAAAAGAGGTGGCTTACCAGGTTCTCGATAGATTTCTGATACTGATCTATTTCTCGCAACGTCTCATTGTCCCTCTTGACTTCGTTAACGTACTGAGCCAGGTCCTGCACACAACACAAAACAAATTATTACATATTGGATTTAGTTCCATTTTTTTTAAGGTTAAGTCTCCCATTTTCCTCCATACAATATGGTGGGTTGGACATTGTTGTCCAGACAACAGCCCTGGTATTTTTTTTTTTATCTATAAAGCAATACTAGGTGTACTAAGTAAAATTCCAAATTACCTCTGTACGCTAAGTTTTGACAGATTCAATCAATATGACCTTTAACACAAAAATATTAATGTTTGAAGATAGAATTGTATGAGACTTAACCACGCTCACACAGTCCCAGTGAGTCAAGTGTTAAACTGTTAATTACTAAAGTATTAAAAGATGACATGAGACAAATATTTTGAAGCTGCAATCAAGTATTCAAGAGCTTTCAGAAAAAACTGGAAAAACTGTGAATTATGCACTCTAAATAGTTTATACTGTAAGAGTGACTGTGTGTTTGTGTGTAGCTCTAGATCGACCTTCCACTCAGTGAGTGGTGCGATAAAAGGTTGTAAATAAAAGAAACTGGATGAATTAATTCTGTACCTTCATGGCATCCAGTGCCATCCGCAGATTACTTTTCTCTGTAGCATCGAGGGTGTGTTTCAACAGCTCCTATTGGATGGAAACAAACACACACACAACATAAATGTGAGCGAGTGTCTCATGACAAGATCTCTTTCAAAAAGAAAAAATCTGTCGATCGTTAGGCAAAAAAAAAAAAATGTTGCTTGTTGTATACATGATTGAAGTGTTGTCAACATACACTCCAGTCACATCCCACACATGAGAACACAATGCTCCGGCTCTTGATATGAAATAAAAAAGGTTACTGCGAGTCCTGTCCTGAAATAAATCAGATTTTGTGTGCGTGTGTGTGTGCACTCATCTATTACAGGCGTAGTGTGTGTGGTGTGTGTGTGTGTGTGTGTACACAAGTATGTATCTGAAATTGCTTGCCAGTGCCTGGCTGCAGTGTAAACAAGACATCTAGACCTCGGCAGTGGAGGATAAGGAAGGATGCCATGCATGTCCTTCATACAAACTGAGTCCACACACACACACGCACATGCACACGCACACACACACACACACAAACACACTGAGCCGCTAAGGGAGATATATATGTCCGCATGGCACTGCTCAAATCCCCGGTGTCACTCAAGCTCAACCTGGGCATTATTATCAGTAGCAAGACGGCACAGTCCCATTTATCAAGCCTTGCTTCAACCTCCACACCTCCACAGAGATACAGAGGAAGGGAGTGGTCGCATTGATAGCCGGGACCATACATGATGGACTCATCGAGCGGATCGTGTCGCGGTGTGTTCGGGGGTGGAGGGGGGGTGGAGAGAAAGAGAGAGAGAGAGAGAGAGAGAGAAATGATGGGTAGAGGCAGAGAGGAAGAGAGAGAGAAAGATTGATGACAAAAAGCGGGAGAAAGAAAGAACCAGCAAAAGAGAGGAAGTCAGGGAGTGAGAGGAAGTGACAAGACATTAGTTGCACAGATTCTGGCTGTCACCGTGCGGGAGAGTAACCCAGAGGACGCCTCATTCGATGCAGCTCGCTATTACCCGTTTGTTCCACTGGGTCCTCGGCCCGTGCTGACACAATCCTATCACTTTGTTCCTACAGGTTGCTATCTGTTGGTCATCACTTTTATAGTTATCGAACCCTGAATGAATAGTTTTTTCGCTGTCAACAAACAAATTAAATGTTTTCTCAACCATTCATGAAGCAGTTGTAAATAATCCGATGCAGCTTTACTATTAATGATTGCTTGCTCACTATAAATGTACTCTTTATCAATGATGGTGATTATAAACATTGGTAATACTTGATATAACTTTCATGAATAAACAATAAATCTATAGTTAATTGAACTTTCGTAAATAGTTATTTTACTTTTAACTGTAAAGCAACTGTTTAGTGTAAAGTTTAAAATGACCTAACCTTAACAATTGCTTAACAAATGATTTACGAAGCACTATAATTAACTATAAATTTACCATTTATTAATGATGGTGATTGTAAAGTGTGGCCAAACATTTCAATATGAAAAATTACAACACTCATTTGTTCTGTTCAATAGTTCTGGATTCATTTTAGAGTGGAGATGAATCGATGATCTGTCATTCGTTAGACAAGAAAATATACACTTTGATATAATTGATAGATGAAATACACAATACATACTGCAAACCAAAGTTGAGTCA
This sequence comes from Spondyliosoma cantharus, assembly GCA_900302685.1. Classification (NCBI taxonomy): domain Eukaryota; kingdom Metazoa; phylum Chordata; class Actinopteri; order Spariformes; family Sparidae; genus Spondyliosoma; species Spondyliosoma cantharus. The sequence goes on from OMLP01001214.1 coordinate 37,955, forward strand.
CACAAACAGATGTACAGCTATCAAGGCACAGAAAGGCCATAAAGATTCAAATGTTATAAGCAATCAAATAGCTAATGTAAAATTTGACCTCTCCTTGTTTGCGTTTAGATACTATTTAACTTTAACTTACAGAATGTAAATGTGCTTTGAAATTCACTCACACATTCTTCAGAGGTAGTTTCAATACCTTTCTACTTTTTCACAAATTCTGGTCCAAGAGTCAAGTCTGCAGGGTTTCCAGCCTCTCCTCTAGAGATACTTATCCTTGGCAGTTGAAGTTGAAATGTTTCATCTTAATTTTTTTAGGGTTGGAAATGACCAATTCACTCTAATATTGTTGGCCTCAAATCAAATACTTAAAAAAAAAAATGTAATATTGCACAATGTGACATTACCTACTGGAAATTTCAAAGAGGGGACACCACGTTTATTCAGACAAGTGGAATTACAAAATCAAATATTAAAATTGTTATAAATTTTACATTAACATTGAGGATTTTAATAATAATCAAAGTGTCCAGAAGCCTTGAGATTTTTCTCCCTTTTTTGCATCCATGTAAGAATCCACCCATCTTGCACTCACTGCTCCACCACACACTTAACAAAATAATAGTTAAAAAAAAATACACTGACAGCAAAAGCTCTCCCTCCAGTATGACTGACCAGTCCAGTCCTCCACACCTACGCAGACACACTTTCCACCAGGAGCAACGCTTTCTTTTCATCAATGCACTGTACATCACAGCAACCCCACACGTACTGCACATTATACACAGGACACCTTCAACCTCTTTGACTTATCCTGTGTAGGAAGTGTGTTAGACTGAAAGGATAGGCCATCCTCACACATCACTCGTGTCATCGTAGAATCACAGACTATTACATGCCATCGCTTAGAACGGATCATAAAAGAAGTCGTCCGAGGCACTTTGGACTCACAAATATCTATATTTTTCCCCTTTTTTCAGTCACATGTTGGTAATTTTCTCACTGACTTAAGTAAGTTTCCACAGCCTCACTTCTGCTTCACAGTTTAGATTCTCACCTCTGTCTGCTCCTCTCTCTTTCAGTACCTCACTTCACTCTATCTATTTTCTCCCTCCTCATTCGGCATTGTCTCGATCAGATGACAATAATTTGCGGGTCATCTCAGACTGACTGTCATGGGGAAGCTACAGAAATAGAAGAGAGGAGTCTCGGAGGCTGAAGGACGGAGGCAGGGGAGGAGAAGGAAAACGTGATCAACAGCACCACCCAGTGACGACGAGCCCCCCCTGCTCATAAAGTCTGATTGGCAATGATGGAGGCTTTGATGAATGTAACCCTCCCTGATGGGGCTCTGTCACTCACTGACAGCCATCTATAAAGTGAGTGGAGACTTTTAACTTCAAGTTTCTGTCCAGCTTTGATCATTTACCATGACAGTGATGGACATTATATACAGCTGGGAGGAGTAAGTCAAAGTGCTGCTCTTCAGATTTTAAACAAGTGGACAGGACAGACGCAATATCAGCAAAATACACACAAAGTATCACAAGTAAAAGTATTCATTATGCTGAATCAGCCTTTTCAAAGAGTTAAACTACCATACGTTATTATTATTTATGTGTTAATGTGTTATGTTGCAGTTATTTTAACTACCTTAAACTGCAAAGTAACTAGTAACAATAGCTGTCAGACATGTAGTGGAGTAAAAAGTACAATATATCTCACTGAAATGTAGTCAGAAAAGGTCTACACAAAGTACACATCTCGAAATGTAACAATACTGGAGTAAATGCACTGTGTAACCTTTCGCTGAGTGTCCACTATGTTGCGCTGGTGCTTTATGAATACAAATGCTGTATGCACAATTGTCTTTAGGAAACTTAAGGAGAAACAGAGGTCATTTTATTTGTTTTCTAATGCTATTAAGAAGGCAGTAAAACATAATAGGAGGGACGCTGTCTCACGGTCAGACTTTCATCAAGGACAGACAGCGGATATGTACTTATGTATGAAATAATAGTCATGATAGATTTTTTTAAAATGACATGATGCATTAACTGTGATTATGATTAGTGTAAAAACAGGTACAGGAAACATCTGTTCAATATGATAATATCAATAATAATACACGTATTGAAAAATGAATGCATAAATGTGGTCAGGAATAAATAAATAACTTAATACAGAGATGATAATTTATATTTTAGTATAGGGATGATGTCAGGGATTAAAAGCCGGTGAATTCTGTGGAGGTGGGAGACTGACGTCACCTGCTGGAGGGACAGGTTGTTACCTGGGTGAGGATTTGTCTTTGTGTGTCTATGTATGTAAGACCACTGTCATACTGGTGTATAGACACTCACTAACACCTGGCTTTTGTCTTCAATGTGAATGTGTCTAGTCTGCATTTCTACACGGTTTATTCGTGCTAATTTTGGTGTAAACGTGGTATCAGCTGGTTTGTGTTACACAAGTAGGCAAGTACTCACAGCAGAAGGTGTCACTGGGTTGTTAACAGGTTATTTCTTTTATTGTATCTGAGTAGGATTTTCTCTTTAGTGAATATTAAGGTGACCAGAAGGGTTGTTCTCATATATAGTACAAGTGGCATTTGCCTTTACCTTTGGTATAGAAATTTAAGAAATAAGAAGCTACAAATCTGACTTTTGTCATTTTAACTATGAGTCAAAATGCATGAAACAAGACCAAGAAGCACGTGCCTGATAACTGATCAACATATCACTACAGTTCTAACTCATTAACTAATATACACAGAAACACAATAAATTCTATGGTACATCCTATTTAGATGTAACGCATTTTTGTAACTTGTTTTCATGCCGTTTTTCATTGAAAGCACGACATTTAAACCACTAAAAATACTGATAAATATAAAAAACCTCCAGTCTCCAGATATAAATGTAATAATGTGTGAAAGCACTGCATACATGTTGAAAAGACGGACTCCAGATGGTGTCAAACATCTGTGCCATACCTACTTGAGTTACCTGGTTCTCCAACATTCACAGCGCTAATTGGAAAGCTGTGGCTTTTACATTGTTATGACCTGCCGACTCTATGACTGCGGTGGAACAGAAATAGCAGAGCACAGTATAGGCAGGAGTACTGCACCTGCAGGAGGAGGGGATACTTCAAGACTCGCTGCATAGGAACCACAAGCAGATCCCTCAGTGTGAACTTGCCGTAGTTGGCTCTCTTTGAACATTCCTGTAGGAAGACAACAAAGAAAGATGACATATGGATCATCT
>OMLP01001214.1:41231-57572 GCA_900302685.1 Spondyliosoma cantharus
GTTCACCAAACCTCATACATTATATATATATATATATATATATATATATATATATATATATATATATATATATATATAGATGCTATCAACAAAGCAGCCAGTGTGTGAGTACATCTAACATTTTCAGCTGGTTTCCATTTAAAAAAAAGAGCTTGGTTCAACCCGTAAGGAGTCAGCTGATGTGTCATCACCTGCAATGCCTCAGGTACTCACTTGAGGGCATGCTCTGACTGATTCTGATTCTGAGATGTTGAGAAATGACCGTATGAAACCCCCAAAACCATTTTACCTCCAGCTTCATGCGCACATCCTCTCTTTCTTTGCAGATCTTGTCCAGAGTGGCGATGGCTGATTCCACATGGCTGCAGTATTTCCCGTAGATCAACAACCTGAGACGTGGAGACACAGTGAGAGGACTAAAGAGAAGGCCAGGGTACCTACACTTACAGCATCCGAGACTTTGTGGTACCTGTATAATCTCAGATACTTACTAATTTAACTGAAGACACAAAGATAACGGGCACATTATTACTGAATTGGATGTTTCTAATCAGAAACAATATTAATCTTAATGCGAACAAAGACACCTGACATCACAGCAGCCCACATATCTAAGTTACAGAGAATTTTATAGCAGCTTTACACACATATTAGAGAAGAAGATGTTACAAAGTTGACTGTGTACCTCTCTTTGGAAGTGATGAAGATCTGGTAAAGGTTCTGGGCACTTCTGTGGTGGACTGAGTCTTGGATTTCCAGCAGTAAACATTTGTGGACTTTAACCAGTTCCTGAAACACAAGAGCAAAGATCCCTTTAATATCAATCTATATTAAAATTCTATATATTTCATCATCGATGAATGTGAAGTTTATTTTATGATCAATCCATTAATAATTTTTTGGCTATCAAATAGTACAAAACCCAGACAGGTTTATTATCAATTTAATCAAAGAAAAAGAGCCAATCTTCAAAACCAGGGAGCTGGAATTTGGAAATATCCGATTAGCAGAATAGCAAAATTATTTTAATGTTTACCAACTAATTGATTAATCATTTGGGCTCAACTTTCATTTGAAACGGAACATTTTTTAACAGGAGAACAATTTGCCTTAATTCTAATAATGATAGAATTGTTGTGTTTGTTCAGTTATGCCAACCGTCTGCCATCCATTTATGGTTTTAATTAGAATGTTTCAGCATAAATTTAGGTTCAGACATTTATGTCCTCCATAGGATGTATTGTAATGATTTTGGTGATTGAATTTTCATCTAGCACCATCATCAGGTCATATTTGTAACTTGTCCAATGTTTTGCTTTAAAACATATTACCTACAAAAGTAACAACGTTCTCCTCAGCCTCGGTTGTACGTTGTGTAAAGTGCTATTTAGCAAATGTTAGCACACATTTAACTATTATGCTGAACACGGCAAATATTACAAACATCAATAGACGTCAGCATGTTAGCATTGTCATTGTGAGAAAGGTAGCACGCTGACATTAGCATTAAGATCAACACATCTAAAAGTGTGTCTTATAGCCTCACAGAGCTGCTAGCATGGCTGCAGACGCTTAGAATTGTTACTAATTCTAGTGTATTTAATACACATCTGAACGCACAATATGTGATTTCTGCCACTAGGGGTCCCTCTATCAAAACAAAAATATACATTTGTGCGTTGTGTAAGGAGGGCCAGGCAGATTAGCTTTGGCTAAATCGCAGAAAAGTAATCTAAATAAAGAATTAAACAACCACCTTTGCTGACGAAAGTCTTCCATGAATCAGGCATAAATGTAAACAGATGAGGAAATGTTATATTCTTGCTAAATTTAGTCTCATATGTCAACTTGCCCATCCCAGAAGTAGCAACAGGCAGCGTTTTTTGGATATTTTAATGCAGAACTGTTATATATTATATGTTCAATGCAGAAAAATATCCCTGTTTCAAATGAAAAAGATTCACCTTGACCATAATGAACTTGTGGATCAATAATAACATCTATATTTCATCTATTACTTACACCTGTGCTTTACCTACCTGAGAGGTTAAACTGTCATCATTGAAAAAGGCCCTTCAATAAAGAATTTTGTGACCCCGTGTTGACCACTCAGTTGGATCATTACAGTGTCAGGTGTAAAGTCAAGACGATGACTTACCGGAATATTCACAAACAGCTTCTCCATCTCGGCCATGGATAAAAACATATTGAGGGGCGTCATAAAGTACTGCAGAGAGAGAGAGAGAGATGAATACAAGAGGATGAAGCTCGTCCCCTCTAGAGTAAGAGTGGGAAAGTCATTTTGCGAGGAGCTATTATATTATAGGGGCCAAGTTGCAAAGAGCTGCAGTCAGCGAAAACAAGGAGGACTGTCTGGGTCACGACAATAATCTCATTTTCAGAGTTTGCAATTTAATGATTTCCTCTCCGAAAAAAAAAAAAACTTCCCCCGCATAGTCACCTCTACATCTCAAAGGAGCGGGCGAGCACAAACTAAACTCCGCCATCCACTTCATATCGAAAGTCATCTACTGAGATACTCCACTGGGAAATCTGGCAAGGTCTTTTTCCAGACGTGAGCGTACACAAGAGGGGGAAGACAAGTGGCTGTGGCTGGGGGGGTAAGAGACGACGGGCCTCCCACAGTCCTGCAAAAGTGCAGGGTAAGGTGGAAAACATCCACGACAAAACGCTTTTCTCATAGTTCTGGTCTTTTGGTGCGGTTTGTTCTAAGTAGTGTTGGGATTACTTATTGCCCACTACTAATTTCAAAAGTTAAAATGTTTCCTTTCGCTCGTTCCTCTCCGGGACTACGTATTTGATACAAAACTCATTATTTTTTTCCATTACACGCCCAAAACAGGTCATTACAATCAGTCAGTTTCACGTATTGCAAGTGATAAGGAGGCTAAATTGATTTCTAGCGCTCTTGTCATCCTTTTACTGCATAAAATCCACGTAGCGGGACTTATTTCACACTCAGAAATGCAACTTTTTCTTCATTCAAGCTGATGTATGGGCTCACATCAGCCTGAATGAAGAACAATTCATTCTATTTTAAATATTAAGGAGAAAATGCAATTTTGATTGCTCCATTTGTAGTATTTTTTTATACAGAACTTGTATTACTTGTGCAGTTGTTATTATGATGAGTAACGTTACAGATTGTCATTCCAACCAATCTGCCCTGAGGTTGGACGTAATTAAATCTGTCAAGGAAGCTGGGAAATCAAATAGCTTATCACACACTGTTATTAAATTTAAATGTAAGTACTTGTTACTCATGGAGTTTACAAGTGTGAGGAGGTGTGCGATTATTAAAGTGATAGCCTCTTCGACCATGCAACGTCAGAGGTTTGCATTCTCTACATTTACCGAGTATAATATAGAAGAATAATTATTTGCCCTAAATTCACAACATATACATTCAGCACAAAGACTTGTACTTGTGCCACAGCGACATGATAAAGTGATAAGATGAATGACTCGACCTTGTTAGTCAATAAGTCGGTACCTTCTCTATAGACTCCAGGGTCTCGGTGTATTTCTCCTCTGTCTGCTTGATCTCTGTTAGACAGCAGCTCCTGATGTCAGTCTCTGCCTGCTTCTGGAACGCCTACACACACACACACACACACACACACACACACACACACACACACACACACACAGGGCTGTTACTATGTGTCAACGCTGTGGGCAGACAAGTGTTGAGTCTTTGATCAGATGTAGTCTGTACAACCCTTTGAGCAAGGTCAAAGATTCACACATGCTAGCTAGAGCGTATGCCAGTTCTGACAGATTATGAGGTACCATCAGAAATTATTAGGAGATTAATTTACAGTTATCTTCGTACATGGCAGAGTTACATAATTCCAACTATTTGCAGGTTGAATGTTGCATTTTGGACTAAAAACATACCAGAAAATATCAAATACAGAGTTATATAGTAAGTAAGTAAGTCAGTAATGTTAAAAAATAATATTTATAACTGAAATTGACAAGTTTAATCTTAACTATATAGGATTTTAAGGCTCAATTAGCATTTCAAACATACAGATACTTTGAAACTCTAGGTTGACAACGCTTTCTTCATTTCTGTGTAGTTTCACTAACCAGTATTGTAGTGAACGTAATATAACTACTAATAGTTCATGAACGTTGTACCTTGAAGCTCCACAAGGCGATACTACACAGTTGGAGCCCATCCAGACTTTAGTTCCTAGATTTAGCTGGTACGGTGTACACCTAATTATGAAGCTAAAGCTAGCAGACAATTAGCCATTTCAGCACAAAACTCTGTCCAAAGATATCAGCCTACCTGCACCTCTAAAGCTGAGAAATTAACATGGTATTTATTGTTTGGCTGAAACCATACAAAAACCGAAGATGAAAAACAACATGTTGAAGTTTTATTTAAGTTTTAACACCACTGGTTGCCTGTAAATTCACAGGAACATGACTCCAGGAAGTCACTGTGCCTGCGCAAGAACCAGTCCAGTTTAACCCTGTGTGAAAAAGACAACTTGTCTTTTTTAAGATTCTCAGTTTGGTATATATTAAATAAACACAATATAGACTACTGTATTGGGTGACAGAGGGAGCTTTTAAAGTGCTGGTAAGCAGATTTTGTTACTTTTGCGCAAACTGTGTCATAAGGCGGGACCACCTAGTGAGTCGTGCTAGCATCAAGCATTTATGCTAGGCTAAGATAATCCGCTCGATGTAGCTTCATATTGAGAGTGGTGTCAATCTTCTTATCTTCCACTCAGCAAGAAAGCAAACACACTTCTTTCACAAAATGTCAAACTATTCATTTAGTAAAGACGCTGACTGAGCATGAGCCAAACTGAGTCAACCTGTGTCAATGGGGCTTAGTAAAGCTGTGGGTTTAGTCAGTGAGATGAGTACTGACCGGAGGAGGGACGGCTTCTGTCTTCATCAGGTCCTCGTAGATCTCCCCTCCATCCTCATCGTCATACACGCAGTCATACAGGTCCTCCTCATCCTCCACCCCCTTCTCACTGCAGCACACACCACAGAATGTGTTAGTGACATCACGTGACATCACACTGCTGTTTGATCCCCAGTTTCACTGTGAGTGGTTAATGGATTTTACTCCACATGACAGGTTCACACAAAAACAAGCACAGTTCTGGGTTTTACAGAGGTGGATTTAAATGCTATAGAACTATAGCGGACCACAAATCTTGTTAGTCAGGGACAACACTTAATCCAGGGCTGTGAACGTGTCTCAGAAAAACACACACACACACACACTCACACACACACAGGCTTAGACTTTCGTGTGTGACGCCACAGACCTGTTCTGACTGCTCACATCTGAGCCAATTACTGCATCTTAACAACTGGGTGAACATGGCATGTCGCAGTGCCTGTTTGTATGTGTATGTGCGTGTGTGTGTGTGTGTGTGTGTGTGTGTTTGTGTTGTGTTGTTCTTTTGATAAATGCACCTTTAGAAGCAAATGTCCTCAAGAGAAGAGAAACATGAGGACAAAACTGTCAAAGAGGGGCCTCGACACAGGAATATAAAGGACTAGGTATGTTAGGCTGAGGTGAGGGGTGAGGGTCAAGCACGGACTTGGGTAGGAAAGAACTCCTTCATTCGGTCTGACAGGAAGCCTCTGAACCATGGCCAGTAACATTAATATACTATGGTTCTGGGAGACTGGCCAATAATGTGAATGATGGGAAAATACCGCGGAATGTCAAATGATCCGTACGTTCCTGGCACGTAATAGTAGTATAGGTGAGTCAAATCAGAATTGTTGAAGTTTAAATAATATCTGGTACAAAAATTGAAGGAGGCACTGCCGTTCTTATCTGCATATAAAGAAGAAGTCGGGAGGTATGACTGCACTCATTGTAAAAGGAGGAGGAAATAACCCTGAAATGAATCCAACAAGTTCACTGAAATAAAAAGCACATTTTATAAGTTATGATCAATATATAGTAGAGCCCTTGCCTATATTGACGATACCCAAAAATCTCAAAAGTATCGGTCGGCTGTAATATGTATGTTTATGTTTTTTTTTATACGTGCTACCATTGCAATCGTTGTTATATCAGCCTTCCAAAATCCACTGTCGGTCAACCTCTATTATCTAGCAGACCAATGTCACAGTACCGTTGTAGGAGCTGTGTGTTTGGGCCTCGGTTGGCAGACAAATTGTTTACAGTTCACTGTTGTGGTTGAGTTTCTCCCTTATCTTCTGCTGCCTCACCGTGCAGGGAGGATGAGGGAGTTGAGACTTGAGGCCGACTCATAATCTGGTTCCCTCAGAAATGCATAGTGTTACAGGAAATAAAGACGCTCCGGAACTGAGTTGAAAGGCAACCCGAAATGTCTTCATCAACTTCTTACAGTGACTAAGAACTGTTGCGTGGTGGCTTTTCTCCACAAGACACATATTCAGTTTCAGTTTTCTCTCTCTGCTCTGGCTTGAGGTTGCGAGTTGGGCACACTGACAGTTGCTTATTTAGTTATTTAGTAGTTCAGTTTTAAATGCAATCTTCAGGAGAAATTCTCGCGATTTGAGACCAAGTTTTAGAGGCTTGAATATTGTACTTTTACAAGTGGAGCACAAAACGCTTGTAACGCAATTATTCAAATGTACAGGGGGGGGAAAGTGATAAATGAAAGTTTAAAACTGGTAGTGAAGCCCTCCCGTTGGATGAATGTTCTCGTTTCTGTGTTCATGTGTTTCTGTCCGTGTACACTGAGCTGACAGGAGTCGAGAGCAGAGCACGCTTCTGTTCAGTGTGATCCAAGCAGCCACTTTCACCTCTCATCCACTGCTGGCTGCTGTCAGGCTGCTGTTTTCCTCTGTCACTGCTGACTAGGAGCTGTCAGCGCTGAACACAGACCAGAGCACCGTGTCAGCGGAAGGCTTCCCAACAGCACTTTTACTGAAAACGATTATCTGTCCTCACCCACTTACTTTACCACACAAGTTACAGTAACTTTGCCCTTAAAACGCAGCTCAACGCCAATCCTGTGTTTCTCAAATAACTGTTGACGGTTTTTGTTTGGTTCAAGGATGATACACTTGACTCTAGGTCAACGATACACAATTAAAAGCCTTATTAAAACAGAATAAAAGTAAAGCTCCAGTGCATGTGCAATAATTATTGGAAGGGAAAATATTGGCAAAAATATGTGAATAAACTGGCAAGAGACAGCTTCCAAAATATTACAAACTATATTCCCACCCACAGTAAGGTCTCCTAACAACTTTCAGATTGAGTTTACGCCGCTGCATTGCATTCAGATGAAGGGCTTGGCAAGGTGTTTTGTCAAGAGTCCTGTTTTACAGTGTAGGTGGGTTATGTAACATTACAATTTTGCTCCTTGTTCACTTTCAAAAGTGAAAAAAATGCATCGCTTTTTGTTTTTTATGAAGATACTTTAGAATAAAATGACTGAAAACATAAAAAAAAAAAAAAAAAAAAAACTAAGAATGTTATTTCTCATCATACGTTAAGTGCCTGAAAAAAAGTATTTCTGGTTAACTACAGAAAGAGTCTGGCGAACGCAGCCTGAAAGCCCTGCAGGAGATGGCTGCCTTCCAGTCAACACCCAGGAAACAAATGGAGCCCGCGCCCACAACAGCCTGTTATTTTGAAATGGCGTGGAAACGAGAGATTAAATGTCAAGACTGAAATGAAGTTGTTGTGAAAATCCTCCAAAAGCGCATGAAAAAGGAAGGTAAGGAACGAGAGGAGAGGAGAGGAAACATACTCTATGAGATCCTCCAGGTGGTTGTATATATCTTCATCTTGAACACTCTCCTCCGATGGAAAGGGCCTTTAAAGGGATAACAGAAAGCATTCTCCGTTAGAAGCAAAATCTCATCATTATATGCCCTGCTGTAGGCAAAATGTTATTTATCATATGTATTTTGATCAAGGAGCGTGCAGAATATACATTAGTATCTACAGAACATGGGCAGGTAAAAGGAAACAGTAAGACAAAACCTTTGGCCCCTAATACAAATGAACCAACAACGAATTGATACACAGTATTGTAATGAGTCAAATTTGATTTTATGTTAATGTATATAAAACATGATCAGAAAGCATACTGTTTCATATCTTTAAAAAAAAAAAATAACTGTATGTGTTGTATCATACCTGATTCCAGTTTGTTGTGTGATCGCTGTGTGGGAGAGTTTAGATAGTGTGTCCATAACCTGCAATGGAAATGAAGAAAAACAATGTATAAATCATTTTAACATTTTACATAAAAACCTACAGTATGCAGCCTGGTGAGAGGGGAGAGATGTGTTACTTGATATGGGAGCTGCTAATTTGGTGCTCTCTTGTGGTGCCGCATTTCCAAAAGGAGACACATGAGGGCAGCATTCTCAAACCCTACAACAATCAAGTGGCACAGGCCAACCAATTCTGAAATTTAAGTCATTCAAAAACATAACAAAAAAAAAAAGAAAAAAAGATTGATTCAGTGTAAAAAAAATCTGTGTTGAGTTGAAAATAAAATCAGAATCCTACTCACATATATTTAGACATTTGATGTGGGTGTTGAGGTGTTAAATGTTGCCGCACAGTGAACGTGACTCATTGCACACAGTCACCAGTTAGCAGTGCGGTCGCAGCAGGGGACAGTCACATGAACCGATCGCTAATTGATCGTGCTGTGAAGTTGACTGGTGTGCTCTCGTTGGCTGACATGATTGCCATTAGTATGACATGCAATTTCACGCTGCTGTGCTCAGTCCTGCCCGCTGCCCTTGACCCTTTGCACTAGTGTGTGTGTGTGTGTGTGTGTGTGTGTGACCTGCTTCCCTAATAATCGCCGCTGAACTCACCTGCTGCATGAACGATACAGCTTTATTATCTGAGCGGACTCACAGCGGGGGGGAGGACTCGGTTCATTCACGCCTTGCAACCCTCTTTTTTTTTGTGGGTCATCCGTCCCGCTGACGTACCAGGCAGAGGCATGCCGATGAAAGCACGCGTTCGCGCACACACACGGATTCACATGTGTAAGCGTGGATACATCTGGCCTGGAGCATGAGCTCTCAGAGATCAATACTGATCACACAACTGGCCTTTCCCTCCCCCCTCCAGTAAACGGCGGTTCGCAAAGAACAGAGAGAAACACAAACGTGTTTCTGCTCACATCTTTTAGGCTGTAAACTACACAACTGTACACCACGGGAACTAACAGCAGGATGTGTTGTGTGTTATTGATGTAAAATTAATGTTCATCCAATGAAGGCTGCTTAAATTGGATGGACTTCAGCTGCTAAGCATTGTACTTTTATGTGAGGGTTCTCTGATTTAAGGGTCTCGAATAGGAGAGCAGACCAGTGTTGATCAATTTGCCCGATATGCAATCAATCAAACTGTGTCGGACCCATCAGACGGAAACTGACGCTCCGTCGTTCATAAATCCGACGCAGTGCGACTTTGACGGAGCACTTTTATCGTCACAGAGCCATCAGACGCACCAGAGGCAGCAGCGCGTCAATAACGCCACGAAACGGGCTGAGTTCATTAGTTGTAGCTTCCGATCAAAGGGACGTACGAGTGGTGAGCAGCTGAGCAGTGGGCGGGTGCAGAGCCGCGTCTGTGACGGACCTCCGTGCAGCCGAGAAGCAGCAGCAGCAGCTTACACATCACAGCATTTATACTGAAAACGTGAAGGTGCTAAAGTATCTTTTAGTTGCTGATTACTTTCGCAATTAATCAATTAAAAAAAAAAAAAAAAATTCAGAAAAATGTTCATCACAATCTCCCAGAGCCCGAAGAGACGACTCCATATCTCTTTTTCTGTCCAATCAGCAGTCCAAAACCCAGCAAATGTTTGACATCATTCTTTTGAAAAATGGCCTGACATTTAATCGATGACTAAAATAGTCGGCAACTGTTTCTTTCAATCGACTCATCGATTCGTGGAGTAGCCGTTGCAGCTCTACTTGATACGGGACAGATACCTTAGAACGGATCACTCTGGAGGATTCTTTCACCAAATAAGATACAGATTGATTATTTTAAACCGAAGAACAGGAGCTGGTGGTAAATTTCTCAGCTGTCAGTATAGTCTGCCGGTCCTCCTTCCTGGGTGAGTACAACTTCCACCAGTAAGGTGCAGCACTAGATAACGGCATAACACACCTGCATCCCTGATCTGACAACGGTCAGAGAGATTGTAGTTGGAAAATCAACCTGAAAGAGCAGCGTTTCAGGTTAGGGTCATCTACCCAATAGAAACGATTCATTTGAAGATCACGTACCAGTCCAAGTACAATTCTGTTTGCTTCTGATGAAAACATCAGACATCAGACAAAACATAACAAACAGCTCTTTCAGAATAAATGTGCCCAAAGGTTACTTAAGGGCATCGCTGTATAATAACGCGTTACATTGAAACAAGAAGCAAAACTAACACCTATAGAGCCCATACGGCAGTGTCGAACAGTCAGCTGAGCACAGATTGTCGCGAAGCAGCAGCCTGGAGGTTATACTACCTCTGATGTCACTGTGATTAGAGAATACTTTTGCAGCATCTCAACCTTGCATTAACAATCGACTCAGCATACAGTGAGCGTTGTGATTAAAAATTCAAACTGTCAGTGGCAGCGCTGCAATCCAAAGACAATGACTATGCCCAGATACCATTTCCTGAGTGCATCCTTCAAAAACTCAGACATTCTTGCTCCCCTCAGTTATTTCCAATCCTCACACAGTTAATCAGAGTCGACAGAGTTCTCGCTCCAATAACTGAATGAAGGGCATGACATACGGAGGCCAGTTGGCAGGCACAACATGTCCAAAAGCTGAAGATCCACTGCGTGCTGCTGAACAGAGTTCTGGAGGCTTTCCAGTTTTAGCTGGCAGGCGATTTTTCGGAGGGACAAGTCGTAGTGGAGTTGCGCTTTTTGGCTCCACTGAAGACATGAGTCACACACACATTCGCGACAAAACTGACCATCTGCACACAGCGAAGAAGACTTTCTGAAGACTCACGAGTGTTACGGCCATCAGCGGTCATACCACTAATAATAGAAATGTCAAGAAAATGTTCACCAAGCGAATGAGAGGTTTCAATTTCAACATGCTTCATTTCAATCAGCAAAGCCAAAATAAAAAATGATTACTACTGTTGACTACAGCGGAATTATGCGAGATGTAAAAATACATCATGATTCAACTGTCACATGGACTCCAATGCAAGACTTGCAGAGTATCTGTTTTTTTAAAGCTGCACCGAGCAACTATGAAACTGGGTGTATTAAAGAGCTCAGAGGCTATTCATTAGATCGGGTGTCCAGTGTCCGCACATGCAGCAGAGGTCTGAGGGTCGGCAGCCGCGTAGCAGGGGAGTGGTGATGCAGGGGCCGGCCCTTTGATGGAGGTTATTAAACCTGTCCTGTCTGACCACAACTGCACCGCTGGATCTAATGATTCACAGGACAGCAATTAAAGCAGGATGAGGGATGTGTCTGCACAGATGAAAGGGAGACGAGTACACACTGCATACTCGTCTCCCCTGTCTCCCCTTTCCTCACTGCATCACTGTGGGGACCCGCCTTCCATAGGGGACAAAACGCAAGTCCACATAAAGTATATCAGTAGGAATTGAGGAACTGAAGGTAGATCTGTTTGTGTGTGTGTGTGTGTTTGGAGAGAGAGAGAGAGTGTGTGTGTGTGTGTGTGTGTGTGTGTGTGTGTGTGTGTGTGTGGGACAAAGGAAGATTTCTGGGTCAGTGGTTAAGGTAAGGGTTAGATATGGCTGAGGGAAAGTCTCCAGAAAGTGAACGTAAGTCTTCTAAAATCCCCCAAAGTGACGTAAATCAACATTTGTGTGTGAGTGGGTGGGTGGATACGTGTGTGTGTGTGTGTGTGTGTGTGTGTGTGTGTGTCCCTGGATGCAGGTGCGTGTCAGTCGTGATCTGTCGGCCCTAACTGAATCTCAGCCACACTGTATTCATGTCTATGTTTACAGAAAGTGCACCTTTAAGTAAAACAAATTACAGCTATTTCGTTTTATATCATCATCATTTTAACACCTCGGAAAGTGGAAACAGCTTTGACAGCAATTATACTGTGAAACGCTTAAAACGCTCCGCTGTAATCCAGATAATACACCGTACAAAAAACGCTCACTCGTACGTCTAATTTCACAATCAATGTGCAGTAATATGTTGAGTGTCCTCACACTGCGAGGCCGCTGGCCCGATTTTAAATGGGGCTACATCAAACACGGATGACAGTTTTGCAGTTTTCACAGAAAGATCAATACTGGCGCCGTATTTCAGTCTACAAAGAGCAGTTAGCAGTGTTATTCTCAGGAAGCACAAGAAGACAGACAGACTAATATCTGCTATTGACATGCAGAGCCACTGATCAGCTCCTCCTTATTTATTCTGAGAGGTCCTTCACAGTCTCTCGTGGCAGAGGGCACCTCAGGAAAAAGGCATTTTTAGATGTACAACACGCCAACAGCTTTATTGGTTTCACACACGGCTCAGCATGCTGTCCCAGTTTCCTGCACGCCTCTTTGATTCGTCCATTCTGTGGCTCTTTTATTTGGTTTCCTTTGTTTCCTCTAAGTGACTGATTGCCGGCTAAAAATAGAGATGGGTTAGGTAATCCGGAGAAACACATTTATTTGGAAATACAATTTATTTTTATTTCCAAACCGAAAAAAATAACACTTTGTTCCTGTTTACAGTAATTGAGGTCATCTACCCACTTGCAGATTATGAATCAGTGCAGAAAATGGCGCTTAACTGCCTGCAGTTCACAGGAAAACAAACTGTCAGAATGAGAAGCACTCAATTAGCTTTAAAACCTTTAGGGTTGTACTGAAGCTGCCAAAATCAAAATTACATAAGAAATAAAAAAGTGGCTCAATGAGTAAATTTAAATTTAAAGCAGCAAAATAACATGAAAAAATTAATGTAGGGATTCATTTCATCATAAAATGTGACATAAATTCATTATTATTTTTCAGATATGCTTCTGTATCTATTAACCTTTGTATTTATTCCCTTATGTAATTATTTCCCCATTTAGTTTTCCATTGTATTCATTAATTTATCCAGTTTATCAGTTTATTTGAATATTTATTTCTGTATTTTCTCTTTGCCTTAATTTCCATATTAACGTATTTTATTTTGACATTTCTTTCTACATTTCTGCTTCATGATGCAAATGAGGGGGCCTATTAATTAATTTATAGATACCACTTTATTGATTTCTTTTATTTTGGCAGTTTCAGTCTTCAGTAGGGGCGGGGAATATGACTCAAAAATGTAAAAATAAGTTTGTCATTCAGGACTATAACTGTGGCTTATTTGCATCAATAACTTTGATTGTAGGTCAACGTTGTGTTAAATATGTGCCCCCCTTCCATTTTACTTTAATTTCTTTGAACAGCCACAAGATATCGGACCACTTCACCTCTCCCCGTACGCTTCGAAAACAAACCACTCCCAGGGTTCACACGGACGCGGCCCATCTAACTGAGACTGACCAGGGATCAGCTGTTTGCTTTAGGGTTTTCTCACCACCGAACCAGATACACCACACGGGAAACATGCTGGGGGAGGTTGATCCGGCCACACCAAAGAAGCAGGTGCGAGAGTACCTTCAGATAGTGTCACCATCATCTGCAGCCCTCGCTGGCCGTTATTTCAGGGGATTTTCCCGAATGATTGCTTGAGAGCAGTTGATTCAACAATTGAACTTCCTCCTGTCTCCTCATACTTTGCATACTGTATGAGGAATTTAAAGTCTGTTTACTGCTTAAGTGTTCCGCACAAAGACCTGAGACTCGCTAAGAGGATGAGTTTGAGAATGTTAAATTCAGGGATGTTCCATTTTGTTTGACCTAAAATTTGGAAAGCTAAACACTCCAACCTTCTGACAACATTGTGTAAGTCAAGAACTGTTGGGGTTGAAAATCTCATCTGTAAATGTCTCTTTTATTGTACGTATACATCAAACAACCAAATGTTCACTAGCCTCTAAGTGCCACTCTTGATAAAACATTTATGTAAAGCAGGAGAGCGAGTCGATAAAGTCGCGTTAGCATTTCGGGGGCGAAAACTAAAAAGCTCCTCGCTCGCACACTTTTTTCACATCAAACGTTTTGCTGTGGAAACAGTTTGGAAATAAGGGATGTGTGAATATTTAACAGCCTCCTCAGCCTCGTTGTGCACGGCGACAATCAACGGATGTTAGATTAAAAAACACACACAACATTTACATAAAACACACAATGGAGACGGTAAATACAACGCACGCCGTGGTAAAGCGCGTGTGGGTGTGCGTCAAACTAATGGCTTTAAGCCTGTTTCGTTTGATTGATTATTATTTGTGCGCGTGTACATGGACGCGTGTGTGTGTTTTGCGAGCATGTCTGTTTGACAGATGCAGCCGGTGTGTAAAATTCAATCCACATAGAGGCGAGCCAATAAAAGCCTGATTGGCTCGCAGAGAGGGACTAGCTAATGTTTGGCAATCACTGCCATGGCTCATTAACGGCCATAATACATAATTAGTGTGTTTGGATATAAAGACGTGGAGCTGTTTGGAATGCAACACACGTTTTGCCATTTCTCCTCAGTCGTCATCGCCTGCATCATTTAGTCCGCCGCTCTCCTCATCAAACACTGCTTCACGTGCATTATCTCTGCAGTCATGCATGTTGAAGAGATGGCACAACTTCCTAGATGACGGTTTAGCACAAACCATGTCCATACCAAGCCAGCCCGAATCTAAGAATAGATCTTTATCTCTGGGTTTTCGCTCCTCCGACTGCTAACGGAGGCTTTGAAAAACTCACACCAGAGTGCAGACGAAAATCTGTAAAGGCCAAGCTCATGTTGACGTGGTTACACAGCGCCCTAACATTTCTGCTCACTGGGTAGTGAGCGTGGCAACAGAGATCGGATCCGTAAGCAGCTCGGAGCTTGACTCGGAGGGTTTCAAGAGCAATCATGGACAGTGCGATGTAACCTGGCCTCTTTTCACTTCAAATCTTTCTTTTCTCATCAAAATAACAATAAAAATGAAGTTTGAATAAAATAGTACAATGAATACATTTAACGTTCAACCTTGATTTTGTAAATGTATGCTTATCCTAAATTTCAAACAAGTCGGTACACGCGCAACAAAAGTCGACGACAGTTGAGGAGTGCTACAAAAACACCTGTCTGGTGGCCATTTTCTGTATTATTTCAATCTGAAACATGTCAGAGGGTACTTTCATTCAGTCTCTGGGAGTAATGGAACAAGAAGCAGCTGTTAAGATGAAGAGCTGCAGGCGACAGACTGCACACCTCCAACGACTCAGTGAGACAACCAACATCTTTCCCGTCATTAACGCCATCAGGTTCAGTATTTGCAGTGGATCTAAATCCGAAACACTGCCAAATAAGCAATGGTTGCCTTTGACAACACATCTCTGCCATCATCTATTGTCGGTCAACTCTCTTTACTCTTGTAACCTGACACTTGACTCCTGATTGGAGTTCTGCTGCTTCAGCTGTATAGAACAGACACTGTTTTTAAATAGCTGTAGCATCCTTCATCAGTATTTATACCATGGTCTGGGGGAATACTTGATTCTGATTGGCTGCAGGGTGTCCATTAATCCCTGATATATGGACACCTACTAAGTAGTTCCAGTCAAATTGTCTGTTCACCGCTCTAAATGAATGCGCTAGCTGGAGTATCAGCCAGTCAACAGTGAGTGCAGTCAATCAGTCCTTCAGTGCCTCTGAACACCACAGGATGGTGACTGTAACACACAAGCTGCAGAAACACACTTGCCCTCTAAACTTACTGATGATACTTTGTATCACATAAGCGAATAATCTTGATTTTGATTTGGGGACAATGACATGACTGGTTAGCTAGCTAGTCTTGTTGTTTAACATACTGTCAAATTATATTCACTGTTTGTCAACCGTACGCAATGTTATTGACTTTGAATCTTGCTAGCATAGCGTTAGCTTTCTGGGTCATCGCTGAGCAGACTAGAATATCTCCCGTTGCCAAGTCATATCTAAGGTCCGTCCTATTTACTGGAAGAGTGAACAACGTTTCCGTTACATAAGAACCTTACGGGAGGGTAATGATTGTTCCAGGTATTAGTCAAACCCTCAGGCGTTACCAGGGAAACTAAGTTATGGCTTGTGAAAAACTTTATATTTTGATTGTAAAACGCTTGAAAATATAAATTAATGGTCTTAATTTCTTTTCTTTGGTAAGTGACCATGGTATAAGCGGGATAATGCCCTTCGAGGTGTCCATAATCAGGAGTTAATGGACTTTGCGAGGCA